>JBCJKE010404028.1:0-15517 GCA_039654525.1 Melibe bucephala | reverse complement strand
ATATTATGTTTACATCGATTGTTAAAAATAAATGTGCTCAGCTGACACGGTATTGAGTATGCCGTGTGTGTTCGGATTGTGAGCGACATGTGTGTCGGTGTACACAGAGTCAGTGTGTATTCTTGTGTACGTGAAGGAGTGAGAGTATCCTAGAAGTAGGTTTATCTATTTAAGATGATATGGAAAAGTGGTGAAAGAGGGAGAATATTCTCGATGTGGTGCTTATCTATATAAGCTGTTGTGGAGAGTAAGCAAGCAGTCAGAGGATCGGTCAGTGCAGTCAGTCGTTCGGTCAGTCAGAGAATGTATATGTATATAATATATAGCATTGTGTTATTACTGATATAAACCTGTATACATTGTATTTATCATCATTAAAGTTTGATTCAAGTTTTAAAATCAGCGAGTTGTAGGCTTATTTTCTTATTGAAACCGTAACCAAGGTGACAGTAGGAATTATATAAAATTACCCATATCAAGTTAGGGTTAGTTCTTCAAACTTTTGTCCCACTTCAAGTCGTGACAATGTCTCTATTGGTATATTGTCTGGGCAACTGCCTTTCAATTTTTCATCTTTGTCATTGCTGATCCCACTTCCGCCTTTTTGATTGGGACTACTCTCTACCATTTAATTGTGGTCCTTCCTTTGCAATTTGCTCTCCAGCATCTTAAAAATGTGATAAAAATCTTTTCGACTTGGACAATTTCCTGACAAACTAAATATATCTATTAGGTTTTGCCCTAATGATGACTATACAGTAGTATACAGTCTACTGTCAGTTATCCAACAGACACGCCATCTCCAACGAAAATGTCAATGTCAGATAAACAAGGCGTCAGATAAGTGAGTTTCTGGGTGGACTTCATGAATTATGATACGTACTTTCTAAATAAAAGAAAGCCTCGAAACAGTACCAAAATATATGCATATCATTATAAATTTCTGGATGCTGTAAGTTTTCTTCAACAATGCTCATTTTAATGTTGGCTGGGATGCTAAGTCTTTTTCTCTTTACTGGCCTCTCCATTGTTGCAATGTTTTGATTTGCAATAGATTTCTCATTGCATTGCAGTAGACTAGGAGAAAACAAAGTTCAATTGTTGTATTCATCCTCCGGTTTTATACCCCATGGCTTTACAATGGTTCCTGAATGTTCTCTTTAAAAAATTGGGAGACTTTTGAAAGACAAAGCTTCATGAGGCAAGCTGTTCCATGAATCGACATCAACATAGTTAAAGCACCAGTCACCTCCTATGTTTTGCTTTAGGTTTTACCAATAGTGATTTGCATTCAGCTCAAAGATGACACTTTGGTTTATAAATTTCCAAAACATATTTTAAAAATGATAATGATGGTAATAAGGGGTACATTTAGAATTTGAAAAAATCAGTCTTGCTATTTTTTAATAATTTCTGTTTTTTATGGGTAGCCGAAGGAGTTCTTTGAGGATGGGTGTTATTCTCTCTCCAGTGGATGTTGTTTTTTTTATATTTAAACCAGTCTGGCAGTTTGGTTTTGAATTTTTTGGAGTTTCTAAAATTGAGCACTAGTCACCTAAATGTTAATTCTGGATGGGGCCCCCTCCTTAGCATGTTTAGTAAAACTGGTTGTTAGTACCCTGTCAATATAGAATTTGTACTCTCCTCATCTTTTGTCCAGTCTTTTTGTCTTATACATTTGTTTATAATCATTATTTGTTAGAGTGTTGCATCCAATCTAGTTTGTGACTGCTTTATCAAGAACTTACATATCAAACCTCTTTTGACAACATAATTTGAGTGCTTGAGTGAGAAATTGTCATGAGTGTGGTCCAAACATGATGGATAACAATAAGCCAATTAAATTACCTTTAGTGCTGCGATCATCAACCAGGAAGATTTCTTTGACTAGTTCTTTGGGAGCTTTGTTAAGAATACTATGCACTGATCTCAGAAGGACACTTAGGTGCTCATTATGAAAAGGCAGGATAAAGCTCGCAGTGGGAAGATACTTCAAGTAATGCTTCTTCTGGCAACTGCAAAAAAATTATAGAAAAAATATCAGAAAACATGTTAGCTCATTCCACAAATGGGTGCTCTCAACATTGGAAAAAAGAAAAAAGGAAATAATGGCATGAAATCTAAAAGATATTTTTCTTTATTCTTAGGTCATTGAATAAGAGAGTACTATCCTTGAAAAGAAAATCAAAGCAAAAGCAAACCAAACAAACCAAACAAACCAAAAAACAAAAACGACTTTTAGAAATGACATAAAATTCAAGTGTCTAAAGAATGCTCTATCATTATCAGTCAAGTATAAAGAAATAAAAAGGCAGACTCAACAGGCATTGCAGGTCAGCACATGCTGAATATATAAACAATGTGACAAATAATGACACCAATAATAAAAAGCTTTGGGCCTATATAAGAAGTTAAAACCAAGAGAACTGTGGTATTTAAGACCTAAAAAACAATTCTGTAATTCAAGACACAAAAATAAAGCAGACCTTTTGAACAGCCAATTCCCCTATATTTTTCCAATCCTATACTGGGGGTGGGGGGGGGGGGGATGGATGGCCGAGCGGTTAAGGCATTCCACTGTAACCCATGGGTTCGGGCCCCGCTTCTGCATCTGGTTTTTTCTTTGGGCAAGAAAATTCACAACTATTGCCCACCTTCAGCGCAAATAGCTCAGTGGTCAGGGCACTTGACCACCAAGCCAAAGGTCACGGGTTCGTTCCCGGCTGTGCAGCCTTGAATTGAAATCCACGTTGTTTTTTTTCTGCCTCCCTGTCCTGTGGTAGGCAGGATAATTGACTGCCTGGTCCCATCGGAGATGGACAATAAACTAGGAGGTCCATGATCCCTTGATGGGCCAAATCGGCTGTTACCCTGACAAAATTCAATTCCTACCAACAATTCTTTCGAACCCATTCACTGGTATAACCATTCCTACATCAGACTTATTGACTTTTTCATTACTCTCGAGTTCAATTAGAAAAGGCAACAATCAGAGGGGAAGAGGGTGTGGTTGGGCACCCATACTTCTCTTAAAAATACTAGCCCAGGCGTAGCAATGTCGCTGCCACAAGATTGTCAATACTGACGCAAAAGACCTACTACTATACCAAAAATTAAAAATATTATTTCCAAAAACCAAATATTAGCCCAGAATGAATGCAATAACTATAGCTAAAAATGGAGTGCTTAAATTACGACTAAATATAAATGACCATAAAGCTATTGCAGGCAAAATATTGATACTATGTGAACTTGAATTAGTTGAGGTGGGTGTACATTCTTTAACTCCTGACTTCCCTAAATCAGGGTAAACAAAATGATCGAAAAATGCAAATGTTCCATTTTTTAAAAAAGGAGATAGATGTAAACCAGAAAATTATAGACCTGTTTCTATAAAATAAGTATCTTGTTAACTCCTAGAGATCATATTTAGTCAAATAATGGATCATTTTGAAAAATATGATATACTTAACAACATTCGACATCAATTTAAACAAAAAAGAAGCTGTGAAACTCAACTAATACTAATAACAACTATAAATTATTTCAGATATTGCTTAAATAGGAGAGGAAAGATAGACGCAGTACTCCTAGATTTCTCTAAAGATTTCAATAAAGCAGACCACCATGGGCTATTAACAAAACAATACAAAAATTAAAAGAAGAAGTACAATTGCAAGAGACAGTTTCAGAAAAATGAGCCCTGTCTTAGAAATAGAAATAGCTCAATGGAAACAAAAAAATAGAGTTTTAAAAGCTTATGTGTGGTCAATACTGCTGTATGGCTGTGAGTATTGAAATATATTAACAAGTATGAGAAAAACATTAGAAACAACAGAAATCTGATTTGTAAGGTGAATGCTAATACATATACTCTCATGGCAAGATAAGAGTAATAAAGCAGTGCTAGAAGAAGCAAGAGTAGAAAGATGATTAATGAAGACAAGAAAAGACAGCTAAAGTTTTTAGGCCATTAAAATAGACACCAGACTCATCAAACTGTCATATTAAAATTATGGTGGATATTAAAATTACAGCTATGACTTATATCAATAACATGGGAACTAGTCACTCCTTGGCATGCAATAAGGAAACCAAAAAGATTTGGCAGATGTGTGCTAAAAATGATATTTGGATTTCAGCCGCTACATTGCTAGTAAGAAGAATGTTATAGCTGATTATGAATCTAGAAACATTAAAAATCTCAAATTATGACCTATTTTCATCAAGAAACAATTATCAAGTAAAGTCCTACGCTAGCTTCAAAGAAGATCCAGGTGCAGAAAGAATTGATAGCTTCAGTATGCATTGAGGGGGGGGGGGGTGGGGAGATAAATGTAATAATACGTTTGAGATCCTATTTGGAAGGAAGGTGCGTGACACGATACCCTATTTCATCAAAGCCAGTCCATCTGATAATATTCACAGACAACGACTAATCGAAAGGCAATGCCTACAGAAGCAATATTATGACAGAGGAACCAGAGACCTACCTCCTTTGCAAAACAACCAGGATGTATCAGTGCAGAACACCACAACAGGAGAGTGGCGTCCAGCAACTGTCATCAGACCAGTCAACCCTCCACGCAGTTACATTGTGCGAACATCAGAAGGTGCAACTCTACGTCGCAACAGAAGGCACCTCAAGGAATGCTTTCATCAAGCAAAAACCCCATACAATGCGCCCAATGATCGCAATGCAGATCCAACAGCATCACTCAATACCCATGGTGAATCTTCACTAAGACGAAAACACTGAATGGCAGCCGTCTACATTCTGCCAATCCTCTCCGAGCAAAATAAAAACCCCACAAGAACATGCTTCAGCTCGAGAGTCGACGGAACGTTCAGCTGACCATGGCAATCACACCCCAATGTCAGAACACTCATTCAGACAAGCACATTATCACACTAGAAGTGGACGCAGTGTTAACCCACCAGACAAATACACAATGTAGGCATGGCCATTGATTAGGAAAATGAACGAAGGCGTCCCCAACATATCACACACACTTAATTGCAATAGACACTAGATAAAGCTCGTATAGCTTAGATGTGTATACATTAGATTGTATGCATCTTTTAGCACTTTAGTTAGCCCATACAACTGGAAACACTTGGCGTGCATTCTGATGAAAGAACAGAGAGAACCTTTTAATTATAAATTTGGTTCCTTATTCTTCCATACTTCTTTTCTCATTTTCTCTTATTTTTTTCTTTTATAAAAGAAAGGGTATGTCATGGTAATACACACTTAATATAAATAGCTATGGAACATACATCATGTTACATCCTAGTACGATACCAACTGCTCAACTGTATCTCTTGTAAAGTCATGGCTACTCCTGATATGTCTCCTTATTATTGATGTTCTTCTTTGATGTAGTATGCTCTTTGAATTTGCTTGTAATGAAGTTGGGGTCTTTGCTTTCTTGTTCCCCACAGGCCCATGAATTAAAAAAGGAAAAATATCAGGTGTAGCCATGACTTTATTCTTGTAAATAATGCACTGACAGTAGTGATACAGTTGAGCAGTTGGTATCGTACTAGGATATAACATGTTCCATAGCTATTTATATTAAGTGTGTATTACCATGACAATAAACTTTAATGCATTTCCTCCTATCTGTATTGTCCCCAGAGTTATTTAAAAAATCAGAAGGGACAAAGCAACAGGGGTTTTAGTGGTTCCCTTTTGGAAAGTCTGGTATCCAGAGATAAGAAAGATGCTAGTTGCAAGGCCAGTATTGATTTCAGCAAGGAAGGACCTTCTGCAGCCTCCTGCTCATCCAGAAAAAACACACAAGATGGCGAAATCACTGAGACTAGTCTGTTGCAAAATCTCAGGAAGAGGTACCATGATAAAGGAATTTCAGAAACGTCATCAAGTTTACTCACAGCATCATGAAGAACAGGAACAATCAGAAATTATGACTCTTATATTGGAAAATGGAAACAATATGCAGATTAGAGAAGCATTAATTTTATTTCACCAGCTGTAGCAGAGACTATAGATTTTTTATCTGAATTTTTTAAAAATGGATACAGTTATAATGCTATTGGTGCAGCAAGAACCAGCTTTATCTAATCTCTTGGAGTTGAAAGAGGGTATCAAATTTGGGCATCATGAATTAATGAAAAGACTGATGAAGGGTGTGCATGAAAAAAGGTTGGCTTTGCCAAAATATTCAGAGACATGGGATGTAAACTTGGTTCTTTCTTATTTTGAGAACCAAGACGTAAATTTAAGTTTAAAAGAACTAACGCTGAAGTTGATTCTGATATTAGCTATACTCACTGGTCAGACATTACATTTATTAGATATAAAAAATATGAAGTTGACTGAAACCAAGTGTGTGTTTTTTTTTAATAACAAATTTGATTAAATAATCAAGGCTAAACAAACATTTGCCTTCCATAGAACTTATGGCTTACCCAGCAAATAAGAAATTGTGTTTTGTGAAATTAATTAAAATTCATATCAAGCACACATGTAAACTGAGACAGTCAGAGACAAGGCTGTTTATAAGTTTTTCTAAACCTCATGAAGCAGTGTCAAAAGACACCTTGGCAAGGTGGATTAAAAACAGTTTGGACATGGTGGGGATTGATACGCAAAAGTATTCAGCCCACAGCACACACGCAGCCAGTGTGATAGCTGCTAGTCAGAGAATGGTGCCAGTGGACACAATAATAAAGGCGGCTGGATGGTCAGGGGAAAATCGTTTTAAAAATTCTATCGTAAGTTGAAGTTAGTTTGTAATCTTACTGATGTACCAATCAGGAATGGAGGATTAAATGCCCTCCCAGTTGCTTGGTAGCCGCCCTTAAATCTATCATGTACAATAATGCTTAACAATTTGAAATCAGTACAGTACAGGAAATTGCTTATTCTAAAGAGTGGATAGCCGGGACCCCGTGATCCTGACTCAGCGTGCATCAGTAAGATTACAAACAAATTTCAACAGCTAAGTCTCACTTGTTTATATTAATTCAATGGAAGCCGCTAGAATTATTTGGAAGAATTTGTCGTTTTACATAAATTACACTTAGCCTTTAAAATTTTGTCACTGTGAAGAAAAAGGACAGCTCTAATAGGGCATGCATCAACTACCGAACACTAACAAAGTGACGATGATAAACCCCCATGCCATGGCCATGCCAGCTGACTTTTTTCCAGAACTTGAGAGAGGACAAATTCTTCACCCGCATCAACCTTAGTAGAAGGTAATGGGTATGTGAGGAGGATGTTGGCAAAGCTGCATTCATTACGATGAGAAGACACTGAGCTCACTCGCATGCCCTTTGGGATGGGAACTCTGGCGCCACACTGAACTGTATTGTCTCGACACTAATTAATGGATTAAATGATATTTCCGCCTCTATTGATGACATAATGATACACACAAGAAGATTTGAGGAGCAGTTACAGTCATTAAACAGGGTTCTACAAAGGACAGAAGAAGAAGAAGAAGAAGAAGATTGTCTCAATAATTGTGTGAACGTCCCGTATACAGACAACAGCAAAATAAACAATCAGCATTCAATGGTGACCATAAGCATGCCAATCAAAACTACATATTTGTATACCAATGCCGACTATTTTAATTTTTTTTAATTATAATTTTTTTTCAATTAATCAACAAAAGATCAGAGCTTAGAGCTGACGTTGAAATGTTCCTTCATGCTTTTATAGAGATTACCGAAGTTAAGCAGTACTCAAAATTACCTATTCAAGAGTGTGAAATCAAAGAAGGGTATGAAATTTTCCACACCATCGGAAAAGGAAACCACGGGATCGCTCTTTACAACAAAAGTTTTATGAACCCATCCATGAATGAATATTTATCATCTGACTTTGAAGAATCCATTTTCATAGATTGCACATTTAGGGGCAGAGAACCAAAGTAATCGGACTAATTTACCACAGTCTGTGAAGTAGTTCATCATATAATAGGAAGTTGAATCAACTACTCCTTAAAATCAATGATATAAAACCTCCCAATCTGTTAATCATAGGTGATGGCAACTATCCAGAAAAAGACTGGAAGAAAGAACTTTGAATACACTTTGCAGTATGCAAAGTTGCTTTCTTTGACCATGCAATACTCAGAGTAAACTTAGCATGCTACACTAAAAAAGAAGAGCCAATCACCCAATACAATTTCTCCAAAGCCGACTACAAGGGAATACTAAACAAATTACAATCTAAAACTTAGGAACAAATCAACTGATGAGACTTGGGTATGTGTTAGAGAAGTGATATGCAAGGCGACTGAGAACTATGTGCCAAAGAAAAGAAAAAAAGGCAAATTGTGAAGAAAATGGATGGACAAAAGAACTTTAGAATCAATGAGATCCAAGCATCGGGTATTTAGAAAGTGGGAAAAGGACAGAAATAAAAAAATATATATCAGAAATATAATATTACAGCTTGCAATGAAGCAAGGAAAGCTTTTTTGCAAAAAGGCCCAAATCAATTTGGAAAAAAACAATCACAGTCCCGGCTAAAACAAAGCCTAAAGCATTATGGTCTTTCGTCAAAAGCAAAACAACTATCAAAATTAGTGTTGAGGACTTACACAAAAATGATGGAAAAAGAATATCATTTTTTTAGTTGATGGTGTGATATTTTTATTATTAGTCATACCCAGATCTCAGAACTCTTTTTCTATAAAGCATGGAGTAAAATTGTACATATTATTCATTGCAAAAATTGTCTGGTTTGCATCTGATATCTTTTTGTTTACTCATGCCCCTTTACCAATGTTTCCTGTTTCCTTCTATTGGCTTTGTGTATTGTTTAACCTACTATTCTTTGACAATCCAATGACTTTCACAAGGCAGTGGAGATCTTGTCATAAGAAGTCTAACACACTAGTATTTATTTACGTCCACGATCAGAACAGTTTAGTTTTAGTCCGATTCTACAGGGGCCCCTGGCTTCCAGTTTCACAAGAATAAACTAGAATCACATTTTTCCCAACACAACACAAACCCGCTTCTCCGTATCTCACGCTCAACTCACTCACTGTCGCTCGTCTTTCCCGCCTCTCCCTTTTATTCACTCACTCTCCAGTCTCTAAGTAATATATAAAACTACACAGTTCATAGTTCACAGGTCATGAGTCATAGCATCAAACCACATCCCCTCTTGATTCATAATCAACAACTGAATTTTCAACATATATTTACATATATATCTTAGATCCCATTGCTTGTGCGTTAATCCTGGGAATAGTCTCCCAACCAGAGTGACAGAATCCTCTTCCTGCTTGGATAGCGCCTTTCACCCTCGTCATGCACTTCACCCACATCATCTCCGGCCTCTTCATCTCCACTCACTCTCCTTCTAACATCGAGTATGTGCTGTGGCATTCCATCTACATCCACATTGTTTCTAGAATTGACATTGGTCACCACTCCCCAGCTCCACTTTGTTGTGCACCTTGCATTTCCAGGTTTCACCCAGACCTCCTCTCCCACATTAACCTCACAGTTGGGCAGATCATGCTGTTCATCTTTTTCATACCCCTTCATTCTCCAGTCGTATTGGAACACTGACTTGTCTGGGACAGTACTCTCCTTCTGACCATCTTTGGGTGCCAAATTGTACCAGTACACTGCTTCAACGGGACTGGAGCCCGTTTTCTCGGCCATCGCTTTTATTGTACGATGATGGCGCTCGACAATTCCGTTTCCACTAGCTCTCCACACAGCCCGGTAGAAAGGCAACATGCTCCAACTTTCTAACAAGTCGCTGACTTCTTCAGATCTGAAGGACAGAGCATTGTCCATTAGTAGCTCTCTGACAGGGCCCCTCTCGTAAAAAATGTTGTCAAGTTCTCTACAAATCTCCGTAGCTGTTTCTCCCTTCATCTTCCTCCATATGGCAAAACGCCCAGGCCCGCAGTCTACAAATGACAAGAATGGGATGTTTTTATAGTGGACGACATCTACTGCTGCACGGGTCCAATTGTCTTCTACGTTCAACTGGCCTGGCTGATGTTGGATTGGGGCCAGATCTATACTTTGGCATTGCTCACACTGCCCCACCACTTTCTTTGCAACCCCCTTAGGTGTTGTTGCATCCACCTTCTTTGCGAGAAACCACGTTCTCTCCATGCCCAAGTGATGATGACCGTGCATGTCCCTCATGTCTTCTTCGGACATGCATCCAACATCTGCAACCTTCTGTACAAGCCACTTCCTCCATACGTGAGTGAGTACGTCTGCCTTGTTTGTTGATGACCTTACAAATTCAACCTGGACTCTCAAATCTAGTTCATTGACCAAGCTCCTCAGCACTCCCATTCTTCTCTTAATCAGAATCTCTGCGGCACCCTTCGTCCTCACTTGTTTCTCCCCACTTAACATAAGCTTCAACCACCCAACCACCGTGGCAGAGTCTGTCCTGACCGTTATCTCCTTTAATCCCCATTTCAGACACAAATTAATGCCCTTTAATACTGCTTCCAACTTGGCCACATTGATGTCTGCATGGTCATCCGCTTTCCGCAGCCAGGATCCATCTTCCATGACCGTTCCACCAATCTCCACCACTACTCCCAAAGCAAGGTCGCTGGCATCACACCACACTACTCCTTTTCCCACATTGCAAACCTTCCATCTACCATGCACCAGGTCATCCTGTCTTACATGCTCCACCAATTCTTTCAGTCTTGCCGTTGTCGTGTCGTCAACCAAATCATTCCAGCACTCAGCCTCCGCATGCTGTTTCAAAAAGCTGCAGGCCACCCTCAGCCAGCCGGCCGTCGGGTAGTGTCCTGTGAGTTTCCCGCATATGGAAAACATCTTCTGCTTAGTCAAATCGTCCGGCACCACTGGAATCTCCTTTGCACGGCCATACTGCAATGAACCATTCTGTTTGGTCAGTTTCAACCCAAGAACAGCGCCTCCATCCAATTTCCCTGGCTCCTTCGCCTTCAAGCGGAACGTTGCTAGATGGTCTACAACTCGCTGCGATGTCACTTTAGAAGTGGCCACATAGATGTCATCAATGTATGAACTTGTGCCTTCATCAACAGCGTTGTCGTTCTCTAAAATAGCATTTAGAATCTTGGACATTATCTTTGGCGCTGCATTCAGTCCAAACCCCAATCTAGTCAGACAGTACTTACGACCTTTGAACCTCACCAGCTGATGTTTTCACAGGTTTTGTGTGATATGGATCTGTAAGTAGGTGGCCTTTAGGTCCACAATTTCTGTTTCTCCTTGTACCTGATGCCACTCCCTCAATTTTTCGCCACATACGTCAATACCATCATCCCCAGTGTGGCAACTGACATTCTCATTCAGTTCCCTAAGGTCTAACACTGGTCGTACCTTGTTCTTCGTCACTTGTTTGACAGCCATCAACGGCAGCAACCCACCTTCCTCACCGGTCCATGGAATCAGTATCCCCTCTTCAATCCATCAGTCTACTTCAGCTTCATACTGGGTCTTCTTGGCATCATCCAGGGATGTATCATATTCACTGAACCTATTCTTCAGTTTGGGCTCCCCGTTTGTACCGCACAATCCAATTCTCTCCGTCGAACCAAGCTTCAAAGTCCTTGTCAGTAATGTCAGGCGGCTGTTCTCGTAGCATAGTCATTGCGCACACCCTTGCCTTTCCAAAACGCACAACATCACCGTCAACCGTCACTCCACCTAGCTGAGCGATCACGTCCATTCCCAACACTACCTCTACACTGCCTGCCAACCTTTCGACCAACCTGACTTCTTGGGTTACCTCCGTTTCACCTATCTTCAGTGTCTTCTAGTCTAAGTCCTAGGTACTTCACCTCCCTACCATCAAATGCTAGCACTGAACCTTCTCCAGCTACATCTCCTTCCTGCATGTGACACACCATACTTTGTGTGCACCCTGTGTCCACCAATGCAAGTTTCCTCTCTCCTGCTATCTTGACAACAATTACTGACACCTTACTCAACACGCCCTTGACAGTCTCCAACTGGCAGCCCGCCACGTCCTTTCCACTTTCTTTGGGCTCCTTTTCTCTGCAGCATTTGAATGGGTGTGGCCCCCCACACCTGTAGCACTTGATCTTCGATCTCTCAGATTCTTTCTTGGGACAATATCTTACAGGATGCGGTCCCCCACACTCCCAACAACTCATCACATTGTTTTTGCTGTGCTCACCCCTTTCAGTGTTCATCGAGGCCCATTTTACTGAGTTCGGGGCTCCTGCAGCCACCATGGTCGCTGTAGACCCTCGCTTTCTGCCATGAGTATTCATGCACGGCCTAGAATATCCGCCATGGGTAACCTATCTGCGTTGTCCGTTTGCTGTAACTCTACAGACACACTGTCAGGCACCCCGGTAACAAAAGCTAGTCTCACCACATCTTCAAGGGCTTCACCTTTGAACCCACTCTCCCTTGCCAGCTTCCTTATCTCTGTCACAAAAATGTCAACTGACTCACCCCGCCATTTCAGGCTAACCGCAGTGAAAGTGCTGTCCGAAAATGCCTTTAATAAAGCCTTCTTTAATTTCTCCGCATCCTGTTGCTCCTCCTCAGGGAGTTCGAGATAGACTGCAAGGGCGCCTCCTTCTAAATATAATGGAATAATGGTGGCCAGATCTGTCTTCTTTTTTGCTAGCTTTGAAACCAGTTCGACTTTGCTAAGCTATGCTGTCACATCTCCCTCTCCATTAAATGGCTTGAGCACTTTGTCGTCGAGCTCGACGGACGCCATCTCGAATCGCGCGTTTTGCCGAAATAGCTTGTAAGAAGAAGTCTAACGCACTAGTATTTATGTATATCGTACTCACCTCTGGTCAAATTCGAGTTCTCCCCTCCTTGTAAGCAGCTCCTTACAAAGATGTTAATCCATGATCAGAACAGTTTAGTTTTAGTCCGATTCTACAGGGGCCCCTGGCTTCCAGTCTCACAAGAATAAACTAGAATCACATTTTTCCCAACACAACACAAACCCGCTTCTCCGTATCTCACGCTCAACTCACTCACTGTCGCTCGCCTTTCCCGCCTCTCCCTTTTATTAACTCCCTCTCCCGTCTCCAAGTAATATATAAAACTACACAGTTCATTGTTCACATGTCATGAGTCATAGCCTCAAACCACAGATCTTGTACAATACCTTCAATATTTGAAAGGCTTTCTCTATCCACAGCCTAAGAAGGTGTTCTGGGTTGGGCATGGGGATCCAAACTGACAAAATGAAATAACTACCTTCAGGTATATATATATGCACTAAGGTAAATACATACTCTGGGTGCCGTATATCCTTTAAAGCTCTTTCAAGTGACAGTTTGTCACTCACTAATGCATTGAAGCCATTTGTTCTGAAGAACTCCCCCGTATGCTTTTCTTCATCTGGTGATAGGTAATAAGCTGCTCCTTGTTCACCAGGACCTTAAAAATAAAAGACGGTGTAAGGCAAAAATAATGTTTCAATAATAAAATATTATATACATGACATTGCTTTTGAATAATTAAAAAAAAAGAATAATTTTTAAAAATATAGATATACATTACAAACATTTTAGTTTTATTCTACCAAAGATATTGGTTGTTTAAAAGGCCTGCTTCAGTTTTTGGGTCCTGAATTACAGTGTTATAGTGTCAATGTTATTTTTTTTTTTAGGTCTGAAATTCCACACGTCTCTTGGTTTTTTATTTCTTATATGCTCCCAAAGCTTTTATTCTTGGTGACATTATTGCTAGTGTTTCGTGCCTGCATGATGGCTTGTAATTTACTATGTTGTTTACATATTCAAATATGTTCTAATAATAAACACTCATTAAATGCAATTAAACAATGCTCAGTCACCTTCTGATACATGTTCATGATATCCCTTAGCATGGCATCCATCTTAACAGATCACTTAATAAATGGGACACTCACATTGACAAAATAACAACAAAAGCAAACAAATCAGTAGGATTTATCAGAAGAAACATGAACTGATGCCCATCAAAATAGAGCACAAGCATATGAAGCCTTGGTGAGACCAACATTAAAGTATGCATGCACAGCCAGGGACTTGCACTTAAAAAATCAGATCCATAAAATAGAACAGGTCCAATGCGCAACCAACTGTCACTCCAAGGACCCAAGTTGTGTGACAAATTCATTTAAATGTCTTCGTGGCAACCACTTGCAATTCACAGGAGACCAGCTTGGCTCAGATTATTTTACAGAACTACCAGAGGCAACTGTACTGCGATTTTCCCTCCACACTACTCAAATAGACTTTGTCGGGACTGAATATACAGATGTAGATGAAAATCAAAAAGTCCTATACAAAAAATTGTAAAGAAAAGCCCATTTCCACATTCATAGTTGAAAGCCGCTGGAAATTATTCAGACACACCCTAAGACGACACCAAGACATATCATCCAACAAATCTATGGAACTGTATTTCATAAAATTTGGCGATCAATTCAAAGGAAGACCATTAACAACACTTCCAATAGTACTAAACAAAGAAGTGTCCTATCTCAACTGCAACGTATCTCTAAAGATGAAGAGTGATTTAAATCATCTAAGATCGTTAGCACAAGACCGAAAGCGCTGGAGAGCCATGATAACAAAGATCATTAAGGTGGCTGAGGCGTCCTCTTCTGTCAATTCAGACATGAAAAACCTTTAAGTCAAGTAAGTCAAGTCACTACTCGAAGTCCTCAAAAAATCATCCCAGGAGGAATGGCAATCCTTCCAAATTTCTGCCACCTCAAACAAAAACAGATACCTATAGGTGTACTTTTAATCTATTTATTCATCCAAGAACAATTCAAGAACAAACTCTCACAAGACATTGTAATGTGCACATGAAGAAGACTTTAAAAAAAGCCCTAGATTGCGTCTGAGTTCATTAGCACCTTAATTTTTTCCCACCTGTTCACGGCGAGAGAAATGATTTGTAAAATAATATAGCAAAACATTAGAAAGGCAATTATTGACTAAAAATAGTGGAATATCTCAGTATCCTTCAGTTAAAAATCTGTATAGAATGAAAATTAAGAAACAAAGGCAAATAACGAATATGATATATATTTTATAAAAGTCAAATATTGAAAAATGGTAATGTAAAGGTTTGAACACCAGATATCATACGATTATTTTTCATTTGAAATACTTCAAGTGTAATATTGATTGATTATAAATTGCGTTGTAAAGAATGGTTACCCAATTTCTAGCTCTTTGTTCTTTGAGGGGTATCTACTGCAATTTGTTGATGTTTATTTTATTTTTTTTAATAATGTTTTATAGCACTTTAAATATACATGTATTCTTTGACATGTTGAGGGCAGTCATTGATAAATATTACTATTATTATGTTTCAGGAATGCACTAGTAGAACTGGCACTTGATCAAAAACTGACACAAGGCACCAAAATGAGATAATTTGCAGATGTCTACTGTACAGAGAGGTAAAAATATGAATGATTGTAAAATACTACAAAATGATCTTAACTCATTCCAACAATGGGAAAATCACCGGAAAATGGAATTCCACCCAGAAA
>JBCJKE010402919.1:0-15534 GCA_039654525.1 Melibe bucephala | reverse complement strand
CCCCCAAAAAAAAAACAAAAACAAAACAAAACAAAAAAAAAAAAAACACAAAAAAACGAAACAAAAAACAAAAACAAAAACAAAAAAAAAAAACAAAAAACCCCCAAAAACCCAACCCCAAAAAAACGCCAAAACAAATAAACAAAAAAAAAAAAAAAAAAAAGGAAAAGAATTAAGTCGAAAAAATACAGGTCTCTCATACATCATCACCTTACTAAAAGCCTCTAACCCTCAACCACCAACAATAATAATAGTATTTTTATTACGAATACTGCTACTGCCAATAATAAATATCTCAATAATAGTGAAGAGAAGATGATGTTGGTAACGATGATTATCTTAGTGATGATAAAGAAGAAGAAAAGGCTTTAGAGATAGCAATTTAAAAAAATGGAAAAATGTAGAGTTCTCTTACCATACCCCAACGTTTAGTTCTATACAAATACA
This sequence comes from Melibe bucephala, assembly GCA_039654525.1. NCBI lineage: Eukaryota > Metazoa > Mollusca > Gastropoda > Nudibranchia > Dendronotidae > Melibe > Melibe bucephala. The sequence continues at coordinate 15,087 of JBCJKE010402919.1, read as the reverse complement.
ACCATGATTAGTCACGCGCGATGAGCGATCGCGCCGCCAATAAGGAAACAGGTTTCGTTGCTTCTGTCGCTCGCAACTGAAACTTTGGAGCAACGACTTCGCGCATAAGGAAACATAGCCCAAGGCGAGTGCTGTCTTCCTTTACTGGGCTCTCTGTTTTCTACCATACGTCTCTAGACTCTATTCCTCTATTGTTGCCGATTGTTCATAGTATAACATGATAGAAAGCTACATGATTATTCAAGATACGTGTGTCGTGTTTGGTTACAAATGCAATTTACATTGATGTTTTACTACTCGACCCTTGCCTGTAACGTATGGTTCCTTGACGAGTCGTCGGCTGGTTTGAGGGAGTATCAGTAACTGTCTGACGTGGTTCATTAATCTTGTCAGTATCATTGTCAGTTTCAAGATGTAGGCCATCGAGATCCTCTATCGAGTGCAGCCGTTGTATAGTTCTGATCACTCTGCCCCTTGGCGTATTGACCTCCACTGTCCTAATGATACCATGACGCCTTGGAATAGCCTTTGTTTTTACATCAGTTGGTCATTGTAATCTTTTGCGGTGTTCGTTATCCTTAATCATAACAAGGCTTTCAATTACTGGATTAGCCTTACTTGATTACTTACTTAATTGTGGACTTCTCAAATATTCAGAGGACCACCTCTGCCAGAACATTTCAATCATCTTACAGCTTAATTAATACGTGCCACACGTCCACCTATCAGGCCTATTATTAGAGTTAAGATCATATTATACCGGATGATCCGTTGGGTGTTAGAAATGGAGATGGTGTGGATGGTTGCACTGAATCAACGTTATCTCCAACAAATGTTAGAAGCCTGGAATTCACACATGATTCAGCTTCGCACAGTTTTCAGTTTACTTCTTGTCGACAACTCATTGCCAATAAATTCTCTCAGGTTACATTTTATTGACGTGACCATCCGTTACCAGAAAGCTCCCCACCTTGGGGACAATGGCGCGTTGAATTTCCACACAGGACAACGCTGTCCATAATGACCCTTGGGCCTACTCTGTGCAGAAATAAGTCTTCGCATTTTCTGAGATTACGATTGGAGGAAGTGCACCCCTAAAAGCAAACCTAACAAAGTCAAGCAGGAAATCATCAACCGATAGCGAGTCCTCTATTTTCACGTGAACCGCTCGCTCGACGGCGTACGTGAACATTAACACATAAATCTTGGAAAATCACTATAATGCAGTTGACTAGCGGAATCAATTCCACAAACTGAAAACACAGGAGCCCGTTTCATTCTCTTTGTAGCAACGGAGCAGTCATTTGGTTGCAAGGTCGGGAATCCTGTAACCTACATGGGATGCAATTTGATTTTATTTGCTTGGCGTCGCAGCCCAACAATGCAGTTCTTTCTACGGATTGCTGTATTAATAATGTCAAAACCAACATGTTTCATAGAATTGTGATGTCGGATAAATCACTATTGAAAACTTTTCGTCAAACAAGCTCTGAAAACTCGAGTCTTCTTTGAGTACACAGAAAGCCATCAGAATCAATGAACGGATTTAAATTGGAAACTTATGAAGCTGTAGAGATTGGCCTTTTGGAAAGCAAATAACTCAATTCTTGTCGATAAGCCACCCTTTGCTCGTATTGTACAAGTTTAACCTCAGCATTTTTAAGTTCTTGTACTGACAAATTTTTAACATTCACCGAGTGTTCAGGTGAGTTCCTGGTATTGTGAATAAACCTAAACGACTATGCTACCACACGCACTGCCTTTTTGAATGTGCTCCATGGAGATAATTCAAACACAGTTGACGTTTCAAAGTGAGTCATAAACTGATTGGAAGAAACAACCATATTTTCCTCAATGACGTCATCGTCATCACGCACAATGCTGGCAACTTCGTGTCAAGCCACTTCGGACTTTGAAGCCATAACTCATATTTCACTAGGGTCTCTCCCCATTTTCCTCTTGATATGATATCCGCAGGATTCTCACTGCTGGATATGTGGTTCCAATTTTGTGTTTGAGTTTCTGAATCTCAGTCACTCTCTTGCTGACAAAGGTTTTCCAGCGAGTGGGATTTTCCCTTATCCACGCCACGTCACCATATAGTCGGTGAAACAAACACATGGGACATTGTCATCTAAATGCAACGAATGCAATCAATCGGGAACCAGCAATGCTCCAAACAGCTCCAATCGCGGCAACCACATTGCCTTGAGAGCAGCAAAATTCACCTCGGAATAGACTGAAGGATGAAAGCGACCCATCCAATTTACTAGCAACAATGTACGCCATGCGCCATTAGCCCTTTCACTTGCAACACGGAAACAATAGAGTTCTTTGAAACGTTTTGAATTCCATTGTTCACTGAAATAGTTTCGAACAATCTGAAATTGTTTCACATGCACCAAACCTTCCACCCATCGATTTAATCGTTCAACAAATGGAACTGGTAAAACGTGATCCCAATCCGGGAGAACATTCGAATAACAAGCGTTTTACTTTTGTTCACCGAACCATGGATTGTCCAAAATCCGAATAGCGAGCGGCTCCTGATTTTAAAGCAAATAATTTTATTTTCATTAGATCGATACCAACGTTCGCATTCCTTCTTTGTGTTTAACAGGCTTGAGAATGTCAGCATAGGTCTATCTAAATTAACTATGATACTTTTCAAATCCAAATGCACAAAGCCTATGTTGAGATTCATAGATATCTTATAATAAATCATATTGTGTGTTTATCCATTTCATCACTTCTGAACACATCCCAGTCTGTTAAAGCAGGACAATATTGTAACTTTTGTTTTGTTTGATCGTTCCATATTTTCTTTGTTATCTCTTATTGGTTTGTTCATTTTTAGTTTCTGTCGATATGCCGGTAAGAGGTACATCATATTGTGATCAGATTGACCAAGGGATGGATGAGCAATAGCATGGAATGCAGTTCACTACACAGTAACAATGGTCCAGAATATTGTTTCCCCTAGTTTTGCATTCTATTTGTTGTTTGTATCTTGGTAGCCCTCGACTTAATGATGTTCGATTGAAATCTCAGAGTACTATCACGAAGGATAGTTTTCTAGAGTCATGATAGTGGAGCTTGAGTGGATGCAAGCTCTATTACCGATTGTTTCGAACTATCTGGAATGTAAGTTGACTCTATGATGAAGATGAAAACTCATGGGGAGTGGAAAGGATTGCATTTATAAACAACGTTTCAAGTTCTGGTGAGCAATATGTGGAGAGAACGCTTGAGTCAGAACACCAGTGGTAGTTAATAAAGAAACACAGTCCACTACCAGATTTTTTGTCCGATAGATTTGGATCTATATCGGCTCTGTGAATTTTGAAGCCAGGGAGGTGAATGACGGAATCAGGAATAACTGGTCTTAAATGGGTTTCGGAAAATCAGAAAAGGGAACAATCTTTGAAATCACGATGGCTTGATGTCAACAGAGTTCGTCTATTTATTTGCAAGTGATCTGACGTTTGAAAGAAAGATATCTGGCAGTGGTGGTTTGAGTCTGCACACCAGCTCGCTCACCTCTTCCTTTGTTGTTCTGGTCGGCCATTATGGCTACGGCGACTGGGGTTTGTCGTTTCGGGATCATTTCCATTTAGAATGTTGGGCTGATGCAGAGAATGCTGAAGGTCATTGCACCACTCCTCTCCTCACGAATACTATCAGAGTGGCTCTGTCATATTTGATTGCAGACACCACACTTGATACGAGGGAAGACAGAAGAAAAAGAACACAGATCCACATCGTGTCGCCATACTTCGGCGCCATCTTCAATAATCATACACTATTAATCCTGTTTCCTGTTCCATTCATTGGAACCCCTTAGACTAATTCCTCATTATAACCGCAGACACTCACCAACACACTGCGTGGCTATCGTGACTGCCACACACACCTACGTAGTATCGTGTCTATGGACGGCACCAACTACTTTTACTTGTAACTGAGAAATAGAGGAAAATACGACTCGCTATTCAAATGTCAGAAATATTCGCTATTCCAATGTTACATATTACACAAGCCCGCTATTCGAGTAGCCCCACTTCAAACAAGTTCTGCAAATGTCCTGAAACATGATTTTCATTGTCTTTATGAAAGGGGACAATAATCTGAGGTAGTAAAAAAAAATCATAGCAGTCAAGCTCAAAATAGCTGCCTTTGTAGGACAACCATGCACTTCTATGATAAAGTCGAAAAAGACGAAACAATCCTTTTTTCTTTTTTTTTTTTTTGTTCCATTGGATGCCGAGGGCCTTAAGCACATTGTCTCGTATCACGATGCAACCTTTGCGATCTCTCATCGCCCCCAGTTTCTAATTCACACAATTGTTATTACAAGTCCATTTCGTCAGAGGCTCAGACGCCGATGACATGATATCAGTCGCCTCTTCAATCATGCCAAGACATTCTTCGCTTGTATATGTCCCAGTCAACAATCGTCGACCTAAAGGCTGTTCTTCAGCTCCTTCACAGTTTGCGCGTCTTTGTAATTATTGAAGTGATGTTTCACTGATGCGCTCAGAAGAAATGGACTAGATTTGTTGCCAAATGGCCCACACAGAAAATTCATAACTTTGAATCTATGATAATTTTGGAGTAGGAACTGATGGACATCCGTGTCCTCAATATGAACCTTGATATTGAAAAAGCCTGCTTCATATTATCAGCTTTAAGACCACAAGCCATCTGCGGACTGAGAGGAGAACACTGATCTGGTAACAAGCACGGACCAGACCACAAACAATCATTTAAGGGACTCCATTGATCCTTAGGCGTCGATCGAACACCGGACAGACATTTGTAGTCACAAGAGAATTCCATTCATCATAGTGTGGTGTGGTACGTAGAATATTGGGTGACCTTGATTTCACTTTTCCCTTGGGACCTCTACAATGATACCGTCATCTTCCATTTGACTTAACACTTTCAGGTAGTTATGTAACAATTGAAGTTTATTTTTCAATCAATTCAGCAAATTTGTCAATCTACTTTTTGCAGTTGACTTATTGTTCTGCAGTTTTTCACCAAAATTACCCTTCCATGGGGGTTTCACTTTGTAAGCATTGCCTTCAAAGGTCACATTTTCTTCAAATTCAGTGAGAATTTGGAATTCATCATCCCCCATAGACTCTTTTTCACTTATTCCAATAGGATCTAGACCCCAAAGGTTTTGGGAATGGGGTACATTCTGTTCACAACAGGAACGTTGATTTAGACGTGATACACACTCCTTGGGAGTTTGAAGCACATTAATATGAACTTGAAACGATCCACCCAAACACTGACTTTTGCTGTACTAGGTTGGTATAGAGAATGTGGATTTAATACCCATTAGCTTAGCCCATATGTTATCCATACCTATCGAAACATCAATTTTGACAATTTCATTGAATGCATAATTATAATGTTCATACAGTGAGTTCTTGAAAAATTGAAGAGCATTGGGTGGTCGTCTTGGTCTAAAGAAAGATTGGTGTACAGAATGGTTTGAATCTCAGTTGCATTCATCTATAATTTATGCCATTATGCCCTTCAAGTTCAAGTAGGTATACATTTCTGGATTTCATAGGGCTTGGTGTCTCTTGCCCAAATGAGGCAAATGCTATATCAATCTCACCTTTGTTAGGTTTGTTTTCACAAATTGAAATGTCACATAGGTATGGTCGTCATCCAAAGCCAAATTCACAGATCTATTTCCATACATTCGACCACTCACATTCCCCCTTAGAACTTGCAAAACGGTGTTGTGGTTTTTCTTTGATACTACAGCATGATTCAAAGCATGTTCGGATGGGCCAGAGGAACCCTCAACATCTGCTGAAGCATTTTGTTTAACAAAGTCTTATTTCATAACAGAGTAGTTATTGGTGTTTACCATGAAGCAATTTACATTTCGCCTGGCATTCACTAGCCAGATTGTTTGAAGCGAACAGGCAAAGCATATGGCCTTAGATTTAATCAGTCATGACCTTCCATGTTTTGACCGCCTCAGCTGCTTGAAACATTCCTCTGCCTTTCCTTGGTGCATTTTATCACCTATCAGACATAGCCTTTATTTTGGGACATGAAAGTAACGTCTTTCAACTGTGCCATCCTTTTTGTTCCATTTTCAAGTCATTTGAATGTCTTAGAAACATCATGGAACATTCTTTTCTTTTGCTTTCTTCATGTAAAAAGTCCATTAGGGGTTGAATGTCTTCATTCCTTTCCTCCACTCCTTGCCCACTCGAATCCAATCTCCGAAAGCAGTTTATTAAGAATAATTGGAGTCAAAACACGCTGTATTGTTCACCACTAATACCAAGGGTCTGCAAAGATCTTTCTTCAGTACTCTCCCATTACGGTCACTCGGGCTGAAAAGTATTTCATTTTCATTGAAAGAAGCTCGACAGCCATTAGGCCAAATTCTTTCATTTTTCGTACTGTTGAAGTATGGAATAAACTTTCTTTTAAAACAAACAAGTCTAATACAGTGAATGGCTTTAAGATTGCTTTGGACAGGGAGCTCCATACTCTAAGATTTTTGTATGATGATTATAATATTTGTTTTGTTTTATTTATCACAGGGCATTTATGGCTCTGGCCAACCACACATAATGTACATGTAGGCCCTTTATTAATTCTATTCGTTTCTAAAGATCGAATATATCCATGTATCTCATCACGAAATGACCATAGGTCCTTCACATTCCTGGAATGTCTCAAGTCCTTGAAGTTAAGAAGGCACTCAACGTGATGGAAGATTATCTTCTCCTTTCCCCGAAACAGTCGAGAGTAATCTCCTTCTCCACACAAGAGTATATATTTTCCGGGGTCATAGCTAGTCCTCTGACAGCTACCAAGGGCTTCAGGGGCTTTGGCGGGTTTCAGGTAGATAAATTTGTTCACTTCTGGAATTTTCGTTAAGTAGAAAACATTACCAAAAGAGGAAGAATTCGAGTGGACTACCACTGCATCTAGGTGGATATAGTTTAGGAAGCTTAACATTGGCCATGTTGGCCCATTTTCCATAAGAGGTGTTGGTATCTTCTTTGTGATCACTTGGTATAGATAAAGCATGATCTCTTAGTTTAGCTGCTTGATATATGTCAAAATGATCAGAAGCTTCTTCAATATCAGGCTCTATCTACGTCACCGTCAATGGGGTCCTCCATTTCACTTTGGATAGGTTCTAAGTGATCCATTGTCTTTTCCAGATATTTAGACATGCATTTATTTCCTTTTTGGTTGGTTCAACAGAACTGATAGCATTATTTAGTTTGTTGTCTCTGGCAAGCTGGCTTCTATCTGCTCTTCCAGCCATTCGTTTTGTCTCTGATGCCTCCATTGTTCAAGGTAGACCTCCATCGATCATTGTTTAACTCACTGTTAAAATGTTATTCAATTAATGTTATTTCCACAGTCTCTTTATTCATTTACCACACTGTATATTAATCCCGGGTTTCGGCATCAGATATGCCGATTGTTCTGGATTAGAAGAAATAAAAAGTGCAGGCTGAAACACGCTGTTTCCTCTATCAATGACATTTTTATTACTACTTCTTCTCTTCAGGTAAACGTTCGTAGAATATATTAAAATTACAATTTCAATCTTCAACATCCATCATTGATGATGAAGATAACAAATAATTCTACAAACGTCCATTCATATTACATCTCAGATTTTACAGTCTTAAGAGCCATATTTCGACTGTTAGACTTGTCTTGTAGGCAAGTTCTTGCTGTCATCTTTGCTTAATGAATAAAACACCGTCTTACTGATAACATTCTTACCTGACATATATACACACGCTTCTTCTTTGCTTCAAAGCTGACGTTTGTTTTCACAGAGTGATCCTGTCTGTTACCATTATCTGGAAGACGTTTTTAAACTTGGTGATTTTCCCCCTTACTTATGCAACTGTCAGTTTTCTTTTCTATAGCCAAAGCACATCCAACTGCTCACTTTGCACATGCTGAATTTTTTTCAGCCTTTTGTAGTGTATGGTGCGTTCTAGGTTTCGGTTTCTTTTCGGAGACCACTACGCATTCCGTTTTTCTAGTACACACTTCTTCGATTGCTTTCTTGATCAACGGTGTCAAAGCAGAAATTCGAGACCTTGAATAATCTTCATTACGTCTGAAGACTTTTGTTGACTCTTCCATATTTTTAATGGTCAAAGATTATGCCAACCAAACACAGGCACATCACGAGGTCTTTGATAATGCACCCTAAAGATTGCACACAGGGGACGCCTTTAAATGTGGACGTTGACCAAGCTGTCGTCTGGAAAGGCGACCGTTTGCTCAGACCTGCTTCAGTTGTCTTTGGACAGGAAGTTCTCATACACAGGTGGTTTCGAATAGTTTCACTGCCGACAGCCTGTCAGTTCAATGCGCCTAATACCGATGAGACCACTACATTATTATGGGAAAACCATCTTCAGAACTGGGGAAAGGAAAAGCAACTATTGCCGGAAGGCGGATGTCCCACCCATTATAGTAGGCAAATAGAAGGAAGACCGGAATAGACCCAGCGTCAGCCGCAGTGCAGCGCCGCCAAAGAGGGCAATAGGGGTGACTTCTTGCCCAAGGAAAAAACCAGTTGTCGGAGCGAGGCTCGAACCCGTGATCCCACAGTGTAATGCCATAACCAATCGGCCATCTGACCCCCATGTATTGGGAAGGCGTACGAAAGTGCTTCTAGCTTTTCCAATTCTGTTTTTCTTGTCTTGCATTCCTCCTCCTTCCTTTGACACTGTTGGTCCGAGGTATACAAATCTATCTACTTCTATTTCTTTCTTATGAATTTGGATTTTGATGGCAACTTTCTGTCTCGGGAGACAATAGCTTTTCGGCACCTAGTTTGTTGCATTACAGCGTCTGCTGTGACTATACAGTCCAATTCTTGATTGGCAGCTTCGTTGGCACATGCTGCAGATGTAGTCAGTGGTAGGGATGGTGGGAGCGACAGGGGCGGACTATATCCTCTGCCGCATTCGGGTTTTCTTTTCCTCCCACTGCCTTTCTCTTTTCTCTTCTGCTGAGGAGACGCCGTGTTTGACCGTTGCCCGCCAGGCGGTTTGATCTGATGTGGCTGTCTCGAGATCTGCTGGTCGAATGCCACAAGCCTTCAGGTCTCTCTTACAAGTGTCCTTGTAGCGCAGGGTGGGTCGTCCAATTGGTCGCATTCCAGAAGCAAGCTCGCTGTAAAGGATGTCCCTTGGGATGCGTCCGTCTTCCATCTTACACACATGATCAAGCCAGCGCAGAGAATGGCAAACATGCTTTTGTGACCCGATCCTGCCAGATGATGCCTAAGAGACGTCTGAGACTGCGCATGTGGAAAGCATTCAGTCTTCGCTCTTGGTGCGAGTACAGAGTCCAAGTCTCACTGCCGAAGAGTGCTCAACACGCAATTTGGATTTTGCCTTCCTGCTTCCTGTTTATTCGCATCAATTGTGCTTTTGCACTACTTATTTTGTCAATCACTTCCGACTATTTCATTCATTTTTGTTGTTTTTTGTTGAATATGTGTCCTTTGGATACCAGTAGGTCTACATCATCTGCGAAAGCCAGATCATCCAGCAGGGTTGTGAAGTTCTATCTTATTCCTCTCTCCCCGTTTCCAGCAGCTTTTCTCATTACAAAGTCCATTATTATAAGAAAAAGGAAACCTGACATGTTGCACCCTTGTTTTATATCAGTCTTTGTCAAACCATTCATCCTTATTTCCCTGGTCAATAAGTGCTCATTTGAAGTCCTTCATTGAACAGTTTTATCATTCCTATTAGTTTTTGAGGTACTTGATAGTTTTTAGTACCCTTATCAGCTCAGCACTTGACAGAGGGGCATAACGTCTCGCCTCAGGTGGCTGTTAAGCAGCTGCATTATCGCCACCAGCGACGAGGCGAAAGGATTTCACCGTGCTGTAAAGGCAGTTCTCCAGCGTGGGCAGACTAGGTAGGTGTGCAATGCGCTCATCATTGTCGGAAGGGCAGTCGAAAAGGATTTATGGCCACGGTTTCCTCAGTTTCTGCAGCGGCGGCCAAAGGCATCATTTCGTACGCCTGTCCTCTTCAGGTGGGCATTCAACGCTCAGTGGCTTGTCCATATAACAAATATTGCCGTTTGCTCCCTGTGTGGCAACAGCAGTCACGGGTCCCTTCTGGAAGAAATGACGAAGATTGTTCCATGTTATGTCGCCGGGTCATATCCACAATCCAACGTCATCGCTTTTGACGAGCCATGGATTGACGATATAATCCCTGGAGCATCAGAACATAGTAATTTAATTAAAACGATACATGTTACAGAATATTGTGCTGAGTTGACTTTTTCTGATTGTATTGACCTTATTTTTCTTTTCTGTCACTTTTCTGCACAGCGGATTCCTCATGGTCAAATATTATATACTCGTGGACGACTTTATGATTTTAATTATCAATGAATGTATTTAGACTAACAGAGGGTGAAAGATCTTGATCGCATCCCTCTATTTCTAAAAGAAATATGTTTTTATAAATCAAACTATTTCCTCGTTTTCACATCTTTGACAAAATAACATAAAAGCTGGCTGTATACCGGATGTTGTAAAACAACAACGTTCAGTCGTATTGAAAAGTGGTGTGTCTACCCAGTGAATGAATCACACACTGACATTTGAACTAATGCGATGTTTCTTACACTAGGCTGGCTTAGTAAACTCTTGACTTTATCATATTGTCTATTTTCCTCGCGGTAATGAAGAATTCCGCACGGCTCAAAACTATATTGGTATGGCCACTTCCGGTTATCTTGTGGGAATTTTAACCGATGTTTTCTTTAATTTGACCTTTCAACTACTGGCTGAAGAGCTTTATGCACGCCCATCGGTGCAGCTCTCCCTTGACTCCCATCTGACGAGTCGTCCATCCAACAGCTGATCCTCTTTGCCTGCTCTTCATATCACACCCATAATCATAGTATGTCCTATTCCCAGCAAGACGTCCCGGCCTTGCCTTATGAATCCTCTTTTTAAAACGGCTGTTTATCATGGACTCCACGCACGTTGTGTTTCAATATTTCACATACCTGGCTCTGGTCAGTCATGATGTATCATAACGTTTCTAAACGTCGATGATTATTTTTGGAAGAGTGGTTCTTGTTGTATCACTGTGTCCATAATATGCATAATACATTTATAATTAACCATTACTTATTGATCTTATATGAATCTCATGTTCGAGGTAGTTTTACATGGAAATTAGGTCTTAAATAATAAATAATAAATAAATAAAAACCCTTTATTAATTCCAGGGGAGAATGCGTCTTTAGGGTCTATCCTGAAGGAAGATGTTTCTATTCTTTTGGAAGACGGAGGTTTATGTTTTGATACATGCCATTTATGAGAGCCGAAATACACTATAAATTTTGTCTTATGTGTAGCTCATATCTCAGTATATCCATGCCCTTTCTAAGGAAAGCTGAGAAAAGCCTATGTCACATCATAGATTTTATATTTTTAGAAACGACGAATGAGAAAGTCTGATTTATTTGATGCACAGGCTTTGTATCTCAGTATATCCATGCCCCTTCCCAGGAAAGCTGAGACGTCCATATTTAGAGGTCTGACATTACTATGCGCACCGTAAATAATTGTTTGCACACATTCCACGCCTCGCTGTGTCCATCTGACGTAATAGGGATGGATATCTGTACAATGCCCTGCACATCTCAGTATACCCATGCCCTTTGTTAAGGAAAGCTGAGATATTATGATAGAGGTAGTCCGTGCAATTCCTTTAAGCTACCCAAGTCTAACCACTCTCACATCTTTTCCACACATTTTCAAAATATGTCTGCATTAAAAAAAAACAAGAATAGAAAATACAAGAATAAGAATCTAAAAGACTTGTACTGTGTCGTTATTTGTTTTATTTTTAGCAGTCTTTCAAAAATAAAAATAATACCTATATAGGATACAATATGATTGGCCTGACTCGGAAGACATGGAAAATTGAAAGACATCTGGCTTGATATTCACTCGCTTGCATCAGTCCGTAAAGAGGATACATAAGGCTTGAGACCGAAGGGGCGTCCATTAAATACATGCCCCTCTCAAATTTACGTCCATCCTCAAAGCAAAGAAACACTATCAATGTGTTTATGTACACGATCTTTCATCCGTCCTCTAAGCCTTTCTCCACTGATACGTTTTAATATACCTTACGACTAGAATATGTTGTTATTCTTTCTTGGTACAACTGAGATAAACAAAGGCATACGTTTTCCACGTTCCGTTCATCTATTTGAAAAATGTAAACAATCCTTATAACCACGCCTAATATGGGTCATTATATGCGTTTACTTTTGTTTAATTATAATTTTATCGAACCTCCTGCTTCTGTAAAAGCTATTGGACGCTTATGATCAAATTGTGGATTGCCAGTTAATTTGTTTGTCTTTTCTTCTCTTTTTTCTACTTTCTTTTTCTTTACATTTTTAGACACTTGCTTTATTCTTCTTGACTATCTCAACCAAGTGTATTGTTATACCAATCTAGTTCCATACTAAGCCAGCCTTTGATGATCAACCAATCACAACCTTTTTCACCTCCAGTGTGCTTGAAACCATCTCATTTTACAAGTGTCGTCGGCTGATTATATTAAATATATAGAATAGAACAAGAAATGCTTTCGTCGTCACTGGTGATGTTTCTGCTCTTTAGAGCTTGATGCAATGTTTTCAAATGCTTCATGTACGTTAACAACTTCTTATAGATTCCAGGTCACAAGGAAGTTTAGCGTGACAGATCTGTCTTGAGTTACAATCGAGGTGAAAACGTCATTTTCATTTTGTATTAGTTTTGAGACTACTAAGGAAGTAACTTGTGGATGTCAAGTGACCACAACGAGCTTCATCTCCAACATGACAAAGCATGGAACGATTTGCCTGGTTGGTATTTTTGACCAGGCCGAGGAGTGAAACGAGCTTTTGAAACTTGGCCGCACTCGGATATATTTTGAACAGGACTTTGGGTCTACACTTTATAAATCAGTCTAGAAACATGCCAACTGCCTGATTCAAGGACATGAACACACTCCCTAGATTATCCCCGATAGTTTCATTTCTTACCAAAATTCTTTCGGGTTCACATCTACAATCTCATCTACCTCAGACCTTTTGACCAGTTCATTTCTCTGAAGGCAATTATCAGAAGGGTAGAGAATGTATCTGGGCATCCCTACTTCTCTTGGAATATCAGCCCATATGTAGATCGTCAATATTGACGCAAAAGGACTTCTACTGTGTTATCAGGGAACTATCAGTACACTTTTTCTTTGGCCCCTACAAGATGAGGAAAATATAAAATGTTAGTATTCTCTATTTGCTATATTCTATATTATAAAGGTATCGTAGAGGTCACAGCTCGAGGCTACAGAATTTGAGAAGGAAATGTGTATGCAGTCTTGTGTTGGCTTTGTCGATGTTTGTTTTTCAGTTACAGAATACGCGTCTTTCACGGTATGCGTTCGAACGTTAAATGTTTCAGTTTTAATTTAAAATTCAATCTATCATAGGTTGGAGCTTTTCGTTAAGTTCAAGGTTGTTCAGATTGTTATGGTGCTCGGCAAAATGACAAACAAACGTAGGTTTATTTATCGATTAAGCAGAAGAGGAGAAAGGAAGATGAGCAAGAGTGGAAGAAAGAGACATGAGGTAGAGAAAAAGAGAAATGAAAAGAGAGACTAATGGAGAAGAAAAGACGAGGGCAAAAAGAAGTTGGAGGAAGAAATTAAAGAAGAAAATCAAAGAAAATAGGAAAACAGAAATGAGAGAAGATAAATAAAAAAAAAGGTAGAGAAAGAAGCAAAAGGAGAAAATAGAAGATTAATTATACATGTACCAAAACAAAACAAAAAACCCAACAAAAACAAAAAAGAAATTTTAATGGAAACGATGGTAAAAGAACGTAGCATAGCAGAGGGAAATTACGTGCGAGTTTTATAGCAGCCAAGCGCTGCTTTTGACTTTGAGTACCATTCACATCCTAGTTGTCTTACATTGTTGAGGTGCTGCAAACTTGGGTAGAAACAATGGGACACATTCAGTATGGATACCTGGCTTCTAAGTCTGTCTGTGACCTTGATAAGGGAATCGCGAAGGTCAATATTGACCATGGGGTTAGCACGGTGTGATCGAGTCGTCGGTTTTTTTGGGTCGCTGAAAGGTGGGGGGACAGGCACTGTGCGTCTGTGGACGGGTAACCCTTCCTGGTCCGCGTGGGAAAATTTCTTGTGGAAGCTGGCTGGGTGTGTTGGTCTGGCAAGGCTTCTGGTCGGGACAACGGCAAGGCGATTGGCACACTGCTGTCATTGTATTGAAGTTGTTGAGATATCTTGACCAATGAGCCGGGATGATGGATTCTTTCTCACCGCTTTACTTTGTCTATTTGACCTTTCCTGTACCCCTTTGTCTGACCTTTCCTGTACCCCTTTGTCTGAACTCTCCTGTACCCCTTTGTCTATTTGACCTTTCCTGTACCCCTTTGTCTATTTGACCTTTCCTGTACCCCCCTTTGTCTATTTGACCTTTCCTGTACCCCTTTGTCTATTTGACCTTTCCTGCACTCTGTGCTCGTTTATCACTTAACAAACCACATATACATTGAATTATCATCAGTATGAGGCAAGTGTTCTTCTTTCCCGTTCATGTGCTCTTATGTTTTTTTATTTTTGGTATGTGTTTTCAATTTTGATTCTGCTGACTTTTCAACATTATATACTTTCAGAAAAGGAGAAACTACCAAAAATAGTTCTGGCATGAAACGTTCTCCTGATTTGTAGCAAGGACTTGATGGCAACTCGATTGAAAAGGCTGATTCTTGACATTTGAATTCTTCTACCCTCACGGGGTAAGTTTTTTCACAAGGTGAGCGAAAGTCAAAGTAGACAGAAATGCTGTCCGCCTTAACCAGGCATGAGTTTTCAGAAGACCTTCTATTTCAGCTAGTCTGCTTCTCTCCAATGACTTTCATCAGCATAGACTATCACTTTCTGTATTACAAGTATTTCATCAGCATAGACTATCACTTTCTGTATTACAAGT
>JBCJKE010401809.1:0-15547 GCA_039654525.1 Melibe bucephala | reverse complement strand
AATTGCTACGCCTGGGCTAGTATTCTAAGAGAAGTGTGGGTGCCCAGCCACACTCTCTTCCCCTCTGATTGTTGCCTGTTCTAATTGAACTCAGAGTAATGAACGAGTCAATAAGTCTGAGGTAGAAGAGGTTGTAGGGATGAATGAGTCTGAAAGAATTTTGGTAGGAATTGAATTTTGCCACGGCGACGTGGGATCTTTTAAATGCGCAAAGGCACATGGGACCTCATAGTTTATCGTCCGTCTCCGATGGGACTAGGCACTCATTTATCCTGCTTACGACAGGACAGGAAGGCGGAAAAAAACCGAAAAACTCCGATTTTTATTGAAGCCAGCACCGCCTTGGGAACGAACACCCGATCTTTGTCATGGTGGTCGAGTTCCCTAACCACTGAGCTATCCGCGCACCCATACATACCTTCATACATACATATCATATATACATACATACATACATGCAAACGGAGAAAAAACAAGCAACAACCCTAACAAGTAAAGACATTTTATATCGTGAGACATTAAAGAAAAAAGACGAAAAAAGAAAGAAAAAAACCCCTGTCTTGTCGGTATTTGTGCGGTCCTTTGCCTTATGCAAGGCACCAAAAGAAGTGGGCGTGACAGGAACCATAGAGTGGGCGTGGCAGAAAGGCCATTCAACTTCCTCTATTGTCAAGTCGTGTCATGGAATAGACAGGGAGTAGGTTTCAATGGGTGCTGTCGATGCATATACAATTAACCCTCGGCGAACCGACAATTTCAAGTTGTTTATACCACTTGAGGTGAATAATAGAAAGGCAAGAAAATGGAAAGGTGAAAAACACTCCTCAAGATAATTAATGCAGACAGATGAATATTTCCTTGTTTAATTTATACTCCCATGCTCATTTACAACAATAAAAAAACCGAAAATACATTAATTCAATTCGGACAAAGTCGTCTTAAGATTCCTTTTGTATGAGTCTGGATAATTATATGGTGCAAGCAATGCGTGTATGTGTTTGTATGTCTATGTCTTGGATTTTCGTTCTATCCCCCTACTTTCCTTTACAACGTCTTTGGGTGTCTGCGCCAGAGTTTAAAAAAAGTCTCTCTGTAGAATTACACCTTTTGCTGGCAAGTGAAAATAAAATAAAATAAAATGAGTAAGAATGAACAGCAAAACATTAAAAATGTTGTTTGTTATGTTTAATTTGACATGTTGAAATGAAGGGTCTTATACTAAGAGGAGGTTTTAATAAGGATAAATTATGCTGGTCCGATTTTGTCAACACAGTAGCCTGTAGCTATATTGACGTGGTTGCGAGGTAATCACAAACAACTTTTCTCAAAACATTACGTCATACAACACATATAGAAATAAACAAAAAATCACACAAAAGAAAAATAATGCCAAAACAGAAAATGAAACCCAGCAACCCAACCCCCCCCCCCCAAAAAAAAACAACAACAACAAAACAACAACCAAAAACAAAACAAAAAACAAAACAAAAACAAACAAAACAACAAAACAAAACAAAATGAAACAAAACAAAACAAAAACAGAAAACAAAACAAACAAAAAACAAAAACAAACAAAAAAACAACAACAAACAAACAAAAGACAACAAAAGAAAAAAACAACACACAAACAAAATAAAACAAAACAAAACAAAAACAGCAAACATATATATTATAAAAATGCGAACAAATTAATTGAGTACGCCTTTGGGTGATGAATGCTTAATGATAAAAAACATTTTATTTTTATTTATTTTCTTTTGATTTTTTTCTTAAAATTTTACATATGAGACATTAAGTTAATTTGTTACATTAACGTCAATTTAAGTTCTAATTTTGGAAAGTAATGGTAATAATAAAAATAATAATAATAATAATAATAATAATAATAATAATAATAATAATAACCCACCAACAACAATAATAAAATCAATGACAAAAATAACAATAGTTTTAAATATTGCACAAATAAGAGAACCATGACTACAATACAGCATGACAAGAAAATGTAACTTAATGTAAGCTCATTATGTACTGTTTACCGGACTCTGAGTGATGTCACAACTCAATACATTGAGGGATATTGTAACCAAATACAATGCCCATAATACTGAACCATGTCATGATCTTTACTTAAATGTATTTATAATTTAATTCACAATTCTAAAATTAGCAAACAGTAAAATCATAATATTGACTTAAAAAGAATAATTAAATGAATCAACTATTACTGATATCAATAGTCCAAAAGAAACACAAATGAAATGATTTTAATTACATGTTTTATAATCATATCACAGAACCACCCTTCTGCAAATTCATTTTTTGTTTTGTTTTGTTTTTTGTTTTGTTTTTGTTTTTTTTTGTTTTGTTTTTTTTGAAAACCAGGTTTACTATATTGCCATGAGAGACTGTACATGAGATGGATTTGTAACATTTCCTGACTACAACAAGGTCAAATTTCTAGAGTAAAATAGCAACATATCCCAATATTTTCTTTCACGATTGGAAACCATATGAAATCAAAACTACAATTATTTCAGAGCAATGCTGATCATTGCAACTGGTAAGAAAGAAATTGTTGAAACAGAAAAAGGGAGAAATTCCATATTTAATATCAAATACATAACGTCCTACACTGTCATTTTATTTCTAAATAGAGAAACATACATAGAGAACAATGCATGTGTTGGTAATCTTATTCCAAGGGAATCTTATCTACAAACTGTAATACTGCAAACTTTTCTGCCATCCTTAGAATAATGCCATTAAACAAAATTGAATCAAATATAGAAGAACCTTAAATAGAACTAGAAATACTAGAATAGAAGAACTTGAACTAGAACAAGAACTTGAAGTATATGGAGGACTGTTTCCCATATAACAGCAGACAAAAATGTTGACAAATAAAGATTGAATTTGAACAATTTTTTAAATCGTTTTATCATAAACATGTTCTGCACAATTAATTATGAGCCTGAATTGTAAATTTTTGTCAAAATCAAGAACACAATGTCCAACTTATCCAACTATGCTTTTATAAAAATGTTGAAATTCAGTTGAACTGACACAAAAATTGCATCAAAATGACTCATGTCATGTTAGTTCCCAGTTGATGAAAAACAGCAGAAAAGAGATATGGATGGGACAAAAATAATGCGAAAGCGGCATCAACATTCCATTAATATTCACCAGACTGAAACGGGTAACACTAGTAACAGGGGCATTCATTTAGAGGTACAATGGCTGTTCTTTTGAGGATTCATCAGTCTGGTTTGGTAAGGGTGTAAGAATAAAGAATAATATATGTTATGGCTACAGAACAACTTCATTCTGCTAGGTTGTTAGAATAAAGAACATCAAATATATGTGATGGCTATAGACTGACTGGTTCTGCTAGGTTGTCAGAATAAAGATCATCAAATATGTGTGATGGCTATAGACTGACTGGTTCTGCTAGGTTGTCAGAATAAAGAACATGAAATATGTATAATGACTATAGTCTATAGACCTACTGTTTCTGCTAGGTTGTCAGAATAAAGAACATCAAATATGTGTGATGGCTATAGACTATAGACCGACTGGTTCTGCTAGGTTGTCAGAATAAAGAACATCAAATATGTGATGGCTATAGACTATAGACCTACTGGTTCTGCTAGGTTGTCAGAATAAAGAACATCAAATATGTGATAACTACAGACAAACCACCAATGCAACTTAGCAAAACATAATAGTGACTTTTACTTCTACAAAAAATATATCAGGAAAAAAAGAGTTGAGAGCAGGCAAAGTTGGGTTTTCTTTTTTCTTAATAAATAATAATTGATAAGAACAAAAGAAAAAGGAGAAGAGTCTCATGGAACAATAGAGGAAGCAGGCCCCAGAACTATGAGAATACGGAATTTACTCTCCATAACCATAACAGATGGCAGGTTTGTGATAACACAGTACTAAATTCTGGTATTAATATCAAATGGAAGAATCAAAGCAAGATTGAATAGTTTTTGTTTCCTTTTACAAAGGGATAAATAGGATGGCAGTAGGATATTCTGGTACTATCAGCACTAGCATGCATCTCTTCTGGAGTGCTCAAAGGAGATAAAAAAGATAGCATTGTTATTATCAGGAGTAACACATCTGCAAAGCTGTGGGTGAAAAAATAATTCCTAGAAGCCACCTAAGGGGTGCAGAGAAACACCTGATTCATAATACCTACTTGAGTGGATGACATGGTACTTACAGTACATACAACAAACAAAGCGTTAGGCTTCGCTAATACAGTTCTACATGATAACACAGATACCAAAGGCAAAGCCTCATAGTCATGAAAAATTAAAGTAGAACCACAAAGTACTTCTTAGATAAAAATTAAAATTCACCAAAGACAAAATCTTAACTGTTGACAAAAAAATTTAATTTGTATTTAGAGTAGTTCAATTAAGAGCAGTTAGTTGACTTACCAAAACATGTCCTAAATTCAAGCCATTTTCAGGATTTTTCCTGGTTAAGACATTATGTATTATTGCTGAGTATAACGCGTCCTATGACTTAAAACAGCTACGGCTAGAAAAAGTCCAACAGATCTGTGACATTCACTAAACATAACCAGGATCTTCAACCAATTGTCCCAATCTGAGAAGACCAGGTGCTGGGTGTTGCCAACTATTTCACATGTAGGATCAAGGACAGTGATAAACATCTGAATATAAGATCCTTGAACACAACGTCGGCATTTACAATTAGGATTCAAACCCATGACTTTTGGATTGCCTCAATCTTAATGGTCAGTGTAGTAATAATTGTATCTATCAGGCACCTTTATGCCATAAACCTTTGATGCTTACATCTATGATTTAATGACTTGTTAGTTAATGTAACCTAATAATCTAATGACATGAATAACAACTAAAAAGACATAGCTCATATGTACAATGGGGTGGTGGCAATGAGGAAGCGAAAAGAACAGCTTGTAAAGCTAAAAAGCCTAAATATCAAATTAAATGAACACCATAAAGCATTGATTAAAGATCTACACACACTTCACACACTCATTTCAAATCATAGCAGAGTCCATTCAACGCAATCAGTAAAATCAAGACTGCTTTATGTTATTTTGAATCTCACAACTTTACTTCTTCCACACTTAAAATTACAATGGACTGTGCTGCATTTTGCGAACCATGTCAAAATATGGACTAATAATAACTTGATGTACTTTTAACAAAAATATAAACAGCACAATTAGTCCATTGTTTACAAATTTCCAATCTATCACAGATTTGCTGTAAAAATTCTTGATATCAAAATAAAGTGGATCATTAAATGTCTTCTGATTTTCTTTAATTTTATAAATTCAGGAAGATTTTAAAAGAACACATCAGACTGACAGAAGAAATATCATAACTGTAAGTTCTTGGATTAGAGCTGTCAGGGAAAAGCTAGACTTGATCAGGTGGCTTTCATTCCAACCAGCAAATATTTTTGTTTTTCTTTTAATAGCCCTGGTAGACATGGAAAAGTCTACACAATTTATCTGGAGTCTTAATAAAATTACACATATCAGGAAATTTTTAATTCACATGCAAGTTGAGACTTACAGCTTTGATGTTTTGCTAGCATAGAGCAAATTTCAGGTTTTGAGAACGAATGACTTTAGTTTCATATCATACTGCTCTTAAATCAGAATTTCAAACCTGTAGCTTTATTCTCTACGTTTCAAGAATCAAATTCTATTTCTAAAAATGATTTTCAGGATTGCAAATTTGACATTGCTTTTAAAACGCCTTCAGTACATTTTCATAGAAAATGCGGAGATACAACAATTTTCCTTTATACCAGTGATAGATTACTATCATGTGCTGGTACTTTTGCTTCTTTGACAGTGAGTGATCAAAATAATGAGATTGTGTTTGCGGGAATGGAATTCTTTGATTAGCACTGATGCCTTGGTGACACAATCAGCAAATTTCAGACATAATGTTTCCTTCTGGGCAATTCTCCTTTGATTCTTCAAACCTTCCACACAGTGTAGACAATGATCCTGATTAATCATAACAGTGGCAGTTGGCAGCTTTTGTGAAATGAGTTTGAATGCAGCAAAAACATCAAAAGCTGTGGAATGCCATAGATAACAATACATCTTATATGGAATGCAATATGCCACAAAACAAACTTCGATTAAATTATGGAGAAAGACAATGTGACATTTTAAGCTTCACATTAAAATATATAACAATTTATGTGTGTGTGTTGATGTGCAACAACCCATTCAACTGAAATTGTCAAGCAAGTCTTGTAGCTAAGGGATCTGTAGGAGGCTGACCATGACCATGACACTTGAAACTGCATTAATTAATCTTAGTAATGGGGAGCTATGCATGGGACTACAGTGATGCACTGTATGAACTGTCATGACAAACCTCAACACAATAAGGAAGACAAGAGGCAAAGTGCACAGTTTTAAGAATTTTACTTCCGGTGAACTTCTTGTGTTTGCTCCTACCTGTTCTCGATTCTTTATGAAATTGCATTGTGTTCTATGGTAGTGGTTTTGATTGGCTGAGAAAGCTGGATAAGCTAATAAACAGGATAAAAGGGTATTTACAACAAGGATTGGAAGTTTAGCTGGAACTCAATCTAGTCAGAGATTACATGTCATTTTGAATAAAAAATAAATAAATAAAGGTTATCTTTTTTTTTTTAAAAAATAAAGGTTAACACATTGTTAATGAGATTTCAAGCATGTTGGGGAAACCCAATTCCATACAAGAGGAAATAAATTATGCCCCTTAAACAAGAGATGGACCACGTTTTCTTAGAATATCCAGAGGCAAAACTATCTGGCAGTAAGCTAAAACAGATTGTGTCACAGTCACAACTGAAGGAGAGGTTGCCATGGGGGAGATTCAGAGGAAGAGTGATGCTGACGGCAAGTACAACCATTTTAAAAATGGCGGTGAATGGGCAAAAAAATAGGGCATTATGGAATGCAAAATTGCAAATCGCATAAATAAAAAGTAGAAATTTCTTCCCCTGTAATGCTGTACTGGAGGGGGTGGGGGGGGGGGCCAAAAACATTTTTTCTGTCTGTCTTTCACTATGTATTGTCTTTCAAATGTCTGTAAATTGCACTATACACTGCATAATCAGTACATAATGCACTTATACTGGGTAGTTACAGATAGAAGTCTGACACCGACAGACATTGACAGTCAGTCACCGATGTTTTGATTATAACACTGTTTTGACTAGCCATTTCATTTCACACACACACACACACATACACACACACACTCAATGTTTTCCCCAACATATGACAGAAATTTTAGGTTTAAGCACCATCAAAAATGTTGATATGAGACCAACGGTGTCTGGATTCTATCTGTAATCACTCATATTCTCCTTAATTTATTTATTTTCTGTGTCAAACAATTTCACACTCTACACTAGGGGTTCGTTATTCTGTCCAGCTTAGAAATGCTTCGATCAAACCTTGAAAATCCCTTGGATAGTAAAGGAGTTAAATGATAAAACCCCAGGTATCAGAAAATCCCCCAGTAAAAAGAAAACTATCTCAGTTTGATACCTTGATACCATGTAAAGGGCTCAAGCAACTCGACTAACTACATGTTTCTTACATGAAAGTTATCACTTGCCTAGAATGGCAATGGTGCTCATTTTAATTATAGATGAGTGCTTACTGTCAAGGCAACAGCAAAATTTGCTTGGCCTAGATTTTACTGACAGATACCTCTGATTTTCTCACTGAGCCATTCAAAAGTTGGCACAGTGGTCTCATCACCTGCTTGTCAGTATTTCTTGATCCTTAGGCTTTCCCATGTTTGCTATGATGCTATTTTCATGACTGAGCGCAAACAGGCTTCCCAACACTGTTAAAGCAGTGGATGGGAAATGGATAACAACACACCAAAAAAGTTATCACAGTTGATGGGTCATTGCAACTCAACACACAAATCTTATTTTTTAACACAATGCCTTGAGTCTCATAAAATATTATAAAGCAGAGGGACTAGTCTCCGTGGGCAGCAACTCCTTTAGAAACTCTTCGCTCAAACTCCAAAGCTTGGACGCCATCTGAGGGTTGGTACTGAGAGCTGAAGGTTGACAGCGACAGCAATTGTTGAAGTACATTCCACCTACTGCTTGCAACTCATCAGCCACTGCACAATAAATAGTGGTGGCGGCTCCTTGTTGCTGTAGAGAAGGGGAGAGTGAAAAGGTATTGGAAAAATTCATTTACAGATCAGGAAATAGACAATACTATAAATGACATAAGAACTGTCATGTGCTATCTTTCATCATACGAGCAAAAAACCCCATCTGAACTAAAAAAAACCAAAACCCAACAAAACTAAAAGAGTAAGAAAAAAGAAGAAAAAAAGGCTCTCCTCATCCCATCCCTCAAACTTCATCCTCTTATAAAAAAAAAAACAAAACACAAAAAATAAATTGCATCAAAGTCGAACAAGATCAAAGAAAAAAAAAAGCAAACTAACCTCCCACCCCAAAAAACAAAACAAAACAAAAAAGAACAAAACCTTAAAAAAAAAAAAAATATATGTGACATCAACTTTAAAAAGTGAATTTGATTATAATGAACAACATTTAACAAGAAAAAGAAAAAACAAGTAGAAAAAAACAACAACAAAAAAACACTCCCTCCTGGCAAAAAAAAACCCAATACAAACTAAACAAGACAAAAACAAAAAAGCCCAAAACAAACCAAAAACAAAGACAAAAACAAAACAAAAAGCTCAAAAAGAAAAAAAAAAAGCCAAAACTAAACAAACCAAAAAATTTACCCCAAAATGGACAAAATAAAACAACACAACACTGATAACAGAGAAAACAAAAACCATACCAACAAAAATGAAACCATCCAAAAACAAAGCATAAACATCAAGTCAAAAGTTACCATAGATTTGGTGAAGGGTCGGACCAGCGTGAAAAGCAGTCGGTACAGCCACCAGTTGCGTGAAATGTTGGAGCTCATCATGTTTCCCGGGTGGAGAGCGTTGGAAGTCACGTTGTGCGGAGAAAGGCGGACATTGAGTTCCCAAGAGAAGAGCATGTTGCACAGCTTGGTGTCATTGTAGCTGGCCATTCCACTGTACTGACCCTCATTTGGGGACAGTTTTTCTCGGCTCATGTTGTTCTCATTCAAAAAGCTGAACCTGTATGATAAAATAAAATCATTTAATATTATCGAGTGGGCTACTTATAGCTACTGCAAATCTTACTTTTGTGAAGTACAAATTTTTATTAGATTTGATGTAAAAAAAAGCAAACCAAACTAAACAAAACAAGTGTAAGACTGCACCAAGAAGACAAAACAGAATGTACATTTTCAGGTTGAAACCTTTCATCTCACAATCAGGAATTTTTCCCCTTAGGTTTTAAATTCTGTAAGACTAATTGCAATTGTTCTTTTCATTATTTTTATAGTGTCCTTTAATTGTTCCTTGTCTAACAAAGGGTTTCAAACCAAACATTTACGATTTTGTTTAATCTTTAAAGTGAAGACTTTACATTTCATTTTGATGACTTTTCATCCAAATGATCTCTCCACTCTGTGCAACTATTTTGCAACTGATTAGATTAAACTTGTATTTGTTGAGAGTAGATTTGATTTGAATTCAGTTCATCAGATTTCATCGACCCCACCACACCTGTGAGATTCGCTGGACACCACAATGACCCTGGCCGGCGCTGACCTCATCAAGACCTTCACCAACAACTTAGTGAGGTAGAAATGAGATAGGTGGTTGACTTGGAAGCATGTTTCCAATCCATCTACTGTCTTACCAAAGGGTGGTGAAAATACGGCCGCATTCAGGATGAGCAGATGCAGTGGCCTTTGGAGAAAAAAAAAGAAAAAGAAAAACCAAACATATGACTGCTCTTGAATAAGAAACAAGCACTTGAGGCAAAGGTAAAATTATAGAAAAAATAACTAAGATCCTTAACATAAATGCAGACTATTTTATGCAACTCCCAAAAATAAGGTCTTTATGAGTCTAGTCTAGACAGCTTAAACCATTATAAAGTTCTCCTTACTTAAAAAAGCAAGGCACTTGGTGACATTGTCATGTTGAGTTCCAATGCAAATTATATTTTCATTTACTTCAGCACATATGGCTAAATAACAAACAAAAACCCAACATTTTAAAAAAGGCTGATAACTTCAAACATACTACCTCCCAAAGCAGAGGAAATATAACCTGCAAAATAGATTGTTCTTACATTATTTAGTAACCTAGTTTTGTAATACTGGTTCTACTATATAGATGCAAAACTTGGAAAATCACAACAAAAAAACAAAAACAAAAAAAGACAATCTCGACATTGACACATTTAACAATAAATGCCTAGGAAGAATCCTAAAAATCAAGTGGCAAGATAGAATCACAAACAGAGAAATATAAGAAACATCAGGGAGATAAAGCCACTTAGCGTAGAAGTTAAACACAGAAAATAGAAATTCATCGGCCATATCCTAAGACAAGATCAAAGAAACGACTGTAACACAGCCTTAACCTGGATACCAGAGGGAAGAAGAAAGAGAGGGCGGCCAAAAACAACATGGCGAAGAACTGTTCAACAGGAAAGAAAAACACAGGATGGAAGACACGGGGCGAAACAAGAAAAGCAGCAACCAACAGGGAAATGTGGAGAACATCTGTGAAGGCCTTATGTGACACAAGTTACAAAGGAGACAGGTAAGGTAACAGGCAACACTAGTTTTGTACATATACTTGTTCCAGAGAAGGTGGCATATTATATAAAATGCTAAAAATGTTATCAAAGCTGTCAATATGTCTATGAATAGTCCCCACCTCTTTAGTGATGATTGTGAGACAAATTTATACAAGATCTGGAGATCAAACATTTATATCACCATCTTCAATTTTGGATAGTCACTTATTTTATATTTCCCTTGTACCATAAGATTATGGAATAAGCTCTTGATATTTTTGGAGACTTCAAACAGAAAGCTAAATTTACAACACTTCAAATTTGGATAGTCACTTATTTTAAAGTTCCCTTGTACCTTAAGATTATGGAATAAGCTCTCAATATTTTTTAAGACTTCAAACAGAAACCTAAATTTACAACACTGAGACCCAAATACTATAGCTAATTTTAAGCGTGTTTACAAGAATATTTGGTTTAACTGAGTTTGACAGCTTGAAGACTAAGACCAAGACTAAGCCAAGTAATATGCAGGTATGTCACACTGCCTTGGAAACACAGCAAAGATCTTTGAAATTGTGCTCTGAGGTAAAAACACCTAAATCCGTGGAGCATATTTTGAAAATATGAACATGGTTGATGAACTTACAATCTTAAAATAACCCTTCCCTTATTTACACAGTATCTCATGGTAGACGTTCATTTCTGTCAGAGAATACTCAAGATGACGTAGATAAAATGTGCTCTAGTGTACCTCAACATCTTTTTACTTTTTTCTCTTTTTGGTGCCAACTGGAAAAACCTTCTTAGATCTAATGTGACTGAAAAAATTATCATCATACCAATCTTTTTCAAGATAAAGATCAGCCATTTCCTGCACGGACTTCAATGATGACAGATCAAGGGGCATAACCTCCACTTTAGCTGTGGGACACTCTGTGATAATTTTCTTTCTGACGGCAAGAGCTGCCTCCACATTACGACATGCCATGGTGACTGTGGCGCCATGCATTGCCAAGGAACGGGCAGTTTCATAGCCTATGTGGTTGAAATGAAGAAAAAAGATATTTTAAAGTAAAATTCAATTAATATGCTGTGCCACTATCGTCTAGTTGGTAAACACTTAGGTGGTTCAAATTCTGGCTATAACAATTTTCACTATCAACATATAGTATTGCTTCATCTTAATAATTTTATTTCATCTTGCCTTAGCTAGCCTAGTGTTACAGTGAGCAAGTAGAAGTGGATGTGACACATTGTATTGCTCTCACCACTGGCTCAAATCACACGGCATGATGGTAAATGTGAGCTAGTTCTGTCAATTGATGTGACTACCAAAAAAATGTATCCATGGTCACACTTATAGTTCTCAGTTGAGAAATAAACAGAGCTTCTAAACTAACTTTTACACCTTTCTTGTGAAGTAAAGAATGATGTCTTCATCATCATATCGATCCAGCACAGAAAACTCGAAGCCTGCAATTGATCTTCAAAAAACAAGAAGGAACTGTTTTTCAGGTAGGCTGAGAATGGAGTGTCAGCTAAACTGATGCGGTGTAGATATGCAGTCGAGGGGTGAAGCCCCCCACCATCCCCGGTAAAGTGTTAGTGTTAATAAATGCAAAGAATCTGCACATTCAGGTGCATTTCGATGCATACTTGAGCATATTTTTTAAAGCAACAAAGTCCATACTAAACACAGAAAAATAAGGGTGAAGTGTATGTAAAATTTGTAATTAGATTTACACCCCAGCTTTCCTGCATTAAGTGTGGATTTCATTGCCCTTTATGGCTCTAGGTCTGAATTTGTGTGACTTATTAAATGTTTAAAAAGCACCCCTTGCCTTTTTTATTCAATTGCTGTGGCTTTGAAAACTACTTAACAACGGCATCTAAGCCACCAGAGCATGGCCATTAGGCCAAAAGTCACAGTAGGAAAGCAATTCAACTAGCGGTCTCGGCACTCTCAACAGGTAAAGCATGTACCATGTGCTGCCTTGTGACCGGGCACTGACTCTGGTGAGCTATTGGCTGAAGAAAAGCTAAACATGCCTGACTTTTGACACTGTGTCATATTGGTAACTGATCACAGGCAGTGTAGGAGCTTGTAAGTATGCCCGTATGTGCCTGTTAAGTCTTTCAAAAACAGAGGTCCTTTCCCCTCCAAAAATATTTGCAATTAACATACTACTTCACACACATACCTATGCCAGAGTTTGCACCAGTCACGATTGCATATTTTCCAGAAAGGTCGCGACCTTGCAAAATCTGCAAGGCAGTACTACTACCATCAAATTTCTGTCGGATATCCAAAGGTGTGTCCTTCACTTCTTCAGCAAAAGCCAGTCGTGGGTCAGTGTATGTCGTCCTCTGATTCACATGGCTGAGGGAAAAAGCAAAGCAATGACGCAATGAGTCCCATTATCACAGTTAATGATTTTTCGTAGGAATTTATCTTTTGATTTACTTCCGGGTTGACTTTTTTTTTCATACTTATTATTTTCATTGCATTTCACTTGTCAGAAGGAGAAAGGGGTTGGGGATTGGGGAGGGGGCAGTAATTTCCTTTGTTTTAGTGTGTGTGTGTTTTACATTATAATATGGTTGTTTTTAAAGGAATTTTTTTTTTGTTTCTTTTTTTTTCTGATTGTTCTTTTTCAGAGTTTCCTTTATTTTTTGGGGGGTTACAAAGTTATATGTGTGTGTGTGTGTGTGTGTGAATGTGTCTGTATGTATATGTGTATGAGTTTGAACTTACTTCTTTGCTGTCTATTGTTCAATTTAAAAGTGAAAGAATCAGTGAAATAGAAGTTTTAAATAGAAGGAAGAGAGTAGAGATAACTTAATCTGAACATTTCAACTCTCTTGAACCAAGGCCACAAAGAAACTTACTCAACATAAAAGACTATTCCATCCTCTGATACTTTCCTGGTCCAACCATAAGGCATATCTGAATAAAAATAAAGTGTGAATTATATAAAAATGCAACTATAATGCCAATTTATCAGTGGTGGCAGGGACTCTTTTCATGGTATATAATATGCATGCAGATCAAGCACTGTTGTGGACAATTTTTGCTTTTGTCAGACTAATCCATTGGAAAAAAAGTTTGGTTTTGTTGAGAATTTTATTGGGAGAAGAAATTTTATTTGGCTTTATTTGGTACAAATGCGATCTTCTCTCTAATTCGACTTAACAAAAACAGTCTGAAAGTAAGCAAATAATCTGTGTTCCATATCAAATAACAACAAATTTAATGGGTTGTATGGGACTGTCATTATTATCAGTATGATATACCTTTAATGACATAAGAGGGGATATTCTGAATCCCTTTTCAGTACCATTAGATTAAGAGAGAGTCAGATATTTATTATTAAGTCAAGCAAATAGAGAAACAATATATTCTTTTTTTCTTTCTCTTCTTTATAATATGTATATATTGTTCGCACACTCCCTTTGTCAATATTTTCAGAGAAATCAGTTAATATTTTGTTCTTTTTATATGGCATATTTTAAATTCCTGTTGTTTGAATCGTCATGATTCCCATTTCATGTCTTATGCTATGATTTTTAAAAACTTTAATAAGGGATGTGTTATTAAAAAAAAAAAAAATCATTACCTCCTCTTACTATTTTCTTTTTCCCTGTGACAGGATGCTTCCATTGAGTATCTTGGTTTTCATGGCTGGAATAAAGAAAGACAATTTTGTTACATGTTGAAGTTCAGAAGCTGAAATATTATAACGACCGCAACTTCTCAAGAATATTCATATGGAGGAATGTACACACAAGAACTATTCTTCTACTTTTTCGGCATTCACCACCACCATGTGCAAACAATACCGAGTCTAACCTTTAACCCTAACACTAAATTCTATTTTTTTTTCTTAATCAACGTGATTCTATACAATTAAAAGGCTGGCTGTAATCAAACCTCAATATTTGTCTGTAGATTGTGGTACTTGATTTCCAATCTGACTAATACTCAACTTCCATTCGATGTCCCCAGCTCTTTTATAAATTTATGAAAGGCTTTCAGGCTGTCGTCATTTGGAACACCCTGTTCCCAATATTTATATAACCAAAACTGTTAGTTTTTTGTTTTTGTCTTTTCACAGTGTCTAGTGCTCTATCTGCTTCAGGAAACGCTACTGGGCACTCCTTACTTTACGATGTCCTGATAGGTCACCACTATTTTGTTCGCTTTTATGAGGAAACAGTAAATCAGTCTGATTCCCGGTCAGATTGGCATTTTTCTTTTTTTGTGTGAATAACTGATTGTTTTGGGGGCTTTTTTTGAAGGGGTGGGGTGAGGGAGGGGAGGAGAGGTCGAGGCTTGGCTTTTAAACTGTGTCTAGAAAATCAATTTGATTTTATCAGATTGACTCTCTTTTCGTTTGCCTTTTTTTTTCTTTTGTGATGAATTGATTGTTTTGTTTTGAGGCTTTTGTTTTTTATTTTGTTGGGGGGGGGTTAGAGGTTTGGCTTTTTTTTCCTTTTTTTCATCTTGGGATGGGGAGAGACTGACTGCCAACTGAAGATCCAGAAGCAACCTAGAGAGAGAAGTCGTCTAAAGTGTATTTAGTCATGTAAGTGACGTTATCATACTGGCTGGTTGTTATTTGTCCATGACGAATAAAATAGAAATTTATATATCATCATACGCACAGCACAAAAGACTAGGCCCCTATGACTGAATGAAAATTCCTGCTTATAGGACCTACAGGCGATGCACAAATCAAAAGACATCTGCGTCACATGGGCACTCCTGTACAATTGTGGTCCCGTTGTTTACAAGCTGGCCATTGTGGAAATGCAAGGCAGACCGTGGCCAGAT
>JBCJKE010400699.1:0-15554 GCA_039654525.1 Melibe bucephala | reverse complement strand
GTGCTCTTTTGTTCACCAAGGCAGGGCGGGGCCTGTGCTGTGGTTTGGTTGACCAGATGACCAAGGTGTGATTGTGTTTCTACCTTGAGACAAATCGTTTGGATGGCTGTTCTTTTATTGCCTTTGCAGGTTGCGTGCTTTTAAGAGTCTTGACATTGATGCGCAAATGACTTGTTACAAAGGTTTATGAGAATGGGATGGCTGTTTTGTGTTTAAAATTCATTCTTATCATCGCTGTTTATTATGGGCCCAGTGAAAAATACTGGGTTATTAGGTGAAGTTCTGGTCTGAGAGCGGGTTACTAGACGGGTGTTTTAAATTTAAATAGACGAAAAAACTGTTTCACCGGCAAGGCGGGTTATTAAGTGAAGTGGGCTATAACTATAAGGCAGCGGGTTATTAGACGTTGACTACTGTATTATGTATATATATATTCACAGACACTCTGTCACCACACATTTCTCTAACTCGCAACTATTTTGAACCAACATGCATCACAGAAACACATACATTAATATACATACGTGTGAATATAAATATTATATATATATATATATATATTATATGTATATAATATATACACATACACACATTTTACAAGTAATAATTTGTTTGTTTGCACAGTATAATATAGCACATAGGCTATACTTTGTAGGCCCTACATCACTGCACTGCCAAAGCAGGCCCTACTGATGTATTTTGATGTCGATCAACTCCCACTAGTACTAGTAACACTAGTAACAGCACAGCTAGCAAACACGGACCCCTATCCAAGGCTTAGACTTTGACAATTGATAATAATAATCCTACCGACATACTAATTGACCTAGACTAGTTAATGGACTCTAACCTTATTTGCTTCTGCTTATTCAAATCCTACTTATATATATAATATTATGTACTAGTAAAACCTCAAATTATGCTTCAAATTAATCTTTCTCTGGGTTTGAAATGGCTCAAATCTTGAGATGATTCAGAATACAGTGGAGTCCGCTTAAGAATAAGATAAACCTGTTGGGACCAGACCAATGAGTTAATCTTATGCGAGGTTATCTTAACCATTTCCAAGGGAATTAACCAATGGTTACTAAATCTACTGTCTACTGTGGGTTAACTAAATGTACAGGTGGAATAAAAGTAAAAGAAAGAATGTGTGGCTAGGCCTAGATGGCAAGCATGTTCGGAGCACATGAGGGGATTCTTGGAATTTTAATTATTATTATTATGGGAATGCTTAGGCTTCAATAAGCGTTGCCCTATGACCAGACCATCAGCCCACACTATGCAGGAGAGGACGGCAGTGCTCTTTTGTTCACCAAGGCAAAGCGATTCAGTGGAGAAGACAGAGTAAGGAGAGGCCTAGCCTATTGATATTGATAGCCATGGCCCATGTGTGTGTGGTAATGTAATGAGAGACGGGAGTTAAGGATGGGGAGGAGAAATGATCATTGAATATAGGATATTGGTTTGAGTTTGAGGGAGAATCCCTGTGCAAGACAAATTAAAATTTAATGGCCTCTGGCAACGTTGGCCTGTCGGTGCGTGTGCTACAGTAACCCACCGATGTGTGGCCTTACCTCCCCTTCTGCCACCCGAGTGTTCACGATTACTGTCTTGTACTTGTAGAGTATTATCACTATTGCTATAAGTATAAGTATTATTAGTAATTAGGCTAGGCCTAGCACTGTGTGCATTACAAGTAGGACTGAACAAAGCAACTTCAGTGTTCTGCAAAAGTGGGAGGGGAGAGGTCAAGGTGACATTTATTTATTAAAAAAAAAGTATTTTTTTTAAGTGAACTGAGT
Source organism: Melibe bucephala (assembly GCA_039654525.1). Taxonomy (NCBI): domain Eukaryota; kingdom Metazoa; phylum Mollusca; class Gastropoda; order Nudibranchia; family Dendronotidae; genus Melibe; species Melibe bucephala. The sequence goes on along the minus strand of JBCJKE010400699.1, from coordinate 13,749 downwards.
GCGATCCTTGTTTATATAAACCTAAACCACAGACTTTGTTTAGTTGACATATATTTTAAATTTTAATAAGGAAAACAGGATCGGTTGAATGGTTTAAATCTTAAGCAAGTTTATCTTAAGTGGACTTCACTATAGTATTATTATAATTATAATATAAATGTGTGTGTGGTACATCTCAAATTGAGTCATATTATGATGATAATTTGTTTCTATTGGAAATCGAGAATAACATTTTTTTTTTAATTCAGAATAACAAATTTTGGCTTGGAATGGAGGCTCTTATAATCAAGTTCCACTGTAATAATTCTAAGAAAACAGCTGTAGTGATTGAGTAATAATTAATGGAAATTGTCCCTAAAAAATTTGGTGGTGGTTGTGATTAAAATAATTGAAACTAATTAAAATAAAAACTGTTATAAACGAGCAATAAAAAAAAAAATATTTTTTAAAATGATGACATGGGGAAAAGAAGACACTGAAAAATTTGCAAAATGTTTTCATTAATTCAGCCATTTTAATAGAGTTTTCTTTCAAATAACTTTCACATTCACAGTTTTGAGCTTTACAAATTAAATCATACAATCTCAATAGCCTTTCTTCAACATGCATACATAAATATTTTCACCACAAACTTAAATAACATTCACAAACTATTTGAAATTTAAAAATCAATCAATGCATATAAGCATCTTCAAAAAGTAAAGATACCACTGGCAGTCTGAGGCTAAAGAGCAGCAAGCAGTGATAAGAACTTATATTGAACATATAAATACAACAGAAATTTCAGGGCTCGGTTTTTTGTTGGGTATCTTTTTCTCTTTAAAATTATAGGTACAATGCTGCCATTTATTGATCAAATTTACACATTTTCTGGGAACCAGGGAAGCTTACATCTGTCGTTTGACAATTTTAATGAATGTTTAGCCAACTTTTTCTTTAATTTTAATGCTTTTACAAGTCAAATTCAAATCAAAGTTAACAAGAAAAGAACACCTGAATTAATTCTCAGATTCATAAATTATGATTGTACAACAACATCAATATTGAAACTCATTATATTAAAGTACACCTTTTATATTAGACTTTAAGTCTACATACAGATACAGTAGCCAATTACACTGTGGAGGAGAAACATCTGACAGATTCTAGATTTTTCCACCACCTCAATCAAAAGCTGAGGTCCAACTACTAACTACCAAGAACCAACATGTTGATAAATTTTGAACTTTAAATCTTCTATTACTGGGCCTGAGCAGTCAATGACATGGAGAGAGCAGATGAAGTGATTAAGTTCTGGGTACACATTAATTTGCATTAGGAGACAAAATAAACTGCTCTATCGATATCAACTTTGACAAGGCTCAAGGTTGACAGTAGACAGGGGATCGAAATTTCCTGGAAAACCTATCAGTATCAGACAATGCATGACAAGGTGAATAATTGACTTACTGGAAACTCACTCGTTTTTTTTTTCTTTTTAATTTCACATGAGTACCGGTATCATATCACAAATTCAATGCTGTTAAAAATAAAGGCATTCTACAAATTCCAGACCAGCATGATGTCAGACGTACTTGTTAAAAATTATTTGTTTCTTCTAAAAATCCCATTTGCCAAAACCAGAACCCCTGCAAAAGAAAATAGGTAGTGCGTTTTAACTTTGACTCCATAAGAGCTTTCTCATCCATGGTGAGAATTTATTCTTAACATCAAAAGAAGAGATGGTTTTCCTCCCTCAGCAGTCTCTAAATGAGAACCAAAGAGTAAAAAAAAGATACAGTGGTGATTCATGTTAAATAAAAGTCATAAGGAACTAATGAAAGCTAAGCAATAACGAGACCATTATCTTTTTTTGTTTTGTAGTTACTGCTATTAATTCTCAACAGTAAAAAACCCATCTTAACAATACCAAGTGATCCAGGGACCTGGAATAACAAGAACTAGAAAATGGCTAACTTAAATTAAAATTGATAGTTGTTTCCAAACTGACACACCTAATATCATGACATGCATTCACAATAACGCTATGGAGTGGAAGAAGGTAACACAGAACATAAAAATATAACATGTATTTAAGTGTGTGTGTGTGTACAATATAATATACGCAATGCTTTGAAGGTTAGGCCAGTGCCATTGCAATTAACTAGCCAAAGCATTGTGATTTCAATTGACTCAGAAGCAACAACACAGTCAACTAACAAACTCTTAATTCTAACAAAAAGGCCTACTACTCTGTTGTAACAAGCAACCCCGTTCAAAGCAAAACTCTCAATATTTCTGAGCTCTCGTTACTCCCAATTTCCAAGGATAAAAAATCAAATCATATGACTTTATATAACAAGTAGGATTCAATTGAGATTAAAATGCAAAAGGAAATGTGCTTGTATGAAGAGTATGTCTGAGGATTGTCATTGGTCTAATCCAAGCCTTGGAAATGCGGGAGAGTGAGTCGATCAACATCAAAACATTTTGGATAGCAGCAGTGGTGTAATACAGCAGGCCTAAGTACATTGTAATGTGCGCACACACACAGGCAGTCAGACACACACATTATGTTCATTGTTACCTCCTCCCACATTATGATTTATCGTAAATGCATGCTGCTATTATATGTGTGGATAAATGTGTGTTAATTGAAAATATGAATTCACAAGACGATTTCCTGAGTTTTAGTTATTCCAGGTCTCTGGGGTTACTTGATAATATTATTAAAACAGGTCTTTTCTACCACAAAATTAAGAGAAATAGTCTCCTTACTTATTATTGACCTTTCATTATTTCCAATGCAATTAAATATGATGCACCACTGTATGAGACTTAGAATTAGAACCAATAATAATGCTACAAGCATACTCACTGACCTAGATTTGTTAGTGAACTTGAGCCCTGTTTCCTCTTCCATAATCCAATCTGGATTTTATTCCTACCTACTAGTTAATATCAAAAGCTCAAAAAGCTTGATTTATCCATGATTTTGATTTGGTTTGAATCCTGAGAAAATTCAATATGGTATAGTACAGTAGATCTCAAACTAAGTCAGTACAGTAGATCTCAAACTAAGTCCTAATAGTCGTAAAATGATAATTTAATAATATCCCTTGAAAATCAGATATGAGAGTATAGGAATGATGAAACTTGTTGAATAACAATAGGGTCTCTGTATATACCAGTTCCACTGTAACTGGAACAGTAATGCAACTGAACGCTCAAGGTATCATAATTTTCAGTAGGTTCAAAAACTTAATTGAGTAGGCCCAAAAGCTTAACTACTAATGATTATTCAAAGTGTGGGTATAATGATGAATGCTGATTGACATTTTCAGCGCAGGTGTAACATATGATATAATGCACCTGTTGTTTATCTTTAAAAAAAAAAAAAATATATATATATATATATAAATATATAAATAAAATTAAAAATGAAAGTATTGAAAGAGAAACAAAGTGACAGTGTAAGTCTCCACTTGAAGTTTTAGGTCTACCAAAGAGTATCCCATAAGCTAAATGAAATAAAAGAGCAGTTAAGGCCATGACACAGAATGAAGTGTGTTATGGGTCACTGGTCTATACAGGTAGTGAAATCATTCATGAACTTATGAACTAATATGAAATAAGATTTACTTAGTGAAACAACATTGCGAAGGCTACATTTTTATGTCACCTTAACTTTTAGATTTCTTAAGACAAAAACACCCATTTCTTTAGAAATCAAATGATCTAGAAAACCCATAACAATTCTGCAAATACATGTTTCACTGTAGTAATCTTACACTTACAAGCTGAGTCGTCTCCAACAAAGGCACTAATATTTCACTCCGCATGATAATTCTTCTTCTTCTTCAAAGTTATTGTAGTAGCCCCACTATCGTGGGATCAATCTACAGTTTACAAAGGCAGTCAATTGGATTTAATCTAAAATGAAAACCTTTCCAAATCAAGGCTTTGCACACTTAACTCAGAAGTAAACAAATTGATCTAAACCATGTTACTCATATCCTTGTTAAAATTGCAAATGTTCATAAATGAAATGATAGTAACATAAAACAGCATACTGTTGCATTTTCTCCTCTGATACATTTACATCCTAATTCAAATCAAAGGTCTTAAACAGCTAAAAGTAGCAAACTGCTACCAAACACCAATTCAGCTAGCTAGTGTCAAATATGCCCACATAACAAAAGGGTGTGATGACATTTCAACTTTAACTTGCAATGGTTCAGGAAACAATCTCCTCTCCTCACGTGTAAAAGTATATATATATGACTGGTCCATACATAATAAACAATCTCCAAAGACTCAGATGATGGAAACATACCAGAAGTAGAGACCCATATGAAATGTAATTAGGCCTATACTGTAAGTAAGTGTAGAAGCAAGTGCAATTCCTATCTTCCCCTTCAAGATCTTGTCAAAAAAATGTTACGTCTAAGAGCCATAAATCTATGGATTCTACAGATATTCTTTAATTCCATATACAAGAAATACTGGCGTTGGCTAAGATAGCAAAAGACCCTAACAGACATCTTATGAAGAAGAATAAATCTGAAGTGAGAAATATGGCCATTTTTTCACATTGCACAAATAAATGACATACTGTTTTTACACAGTACCAATAATTGTTATGAATCTCAATGTTCAATCACGATCAAAAAACACTTAACATTTGCAAGAACTTATCTTCCTAAAAGTTTTTCTAGTCACACTATAAAAAACATGACTTCAAACACGTCCCTTCTGAACTTCATACACATACATACACAAAAAACAAATGTCATATATATGCAAAGAGAACTATGAATTATAACATATAAAATTGTCATAAAAGCTGAACTCTCTCTTAACCCAGAAAGTTATATAGAGAAAATCCATCTGTCATATCACAGAAAAATGACATTACTGAGTTCAACATAATCTTACTTAACTTCTGCAGTGTTAATTTAAATGCCCAATCTTACTTTACTTCTGCAGTGTTAATTTAAATACCCACACCATTCAAACATGTCTGTTGTCTCCTAAATTATGTAAAATTTCTCTTCTGACATGAATGAAAATGATATTGAAGATAACTTGTCAGGTTACCTTAGATCTAATGCCCAGAGAATTATATGAATATGAACATACTTATCAGATCATTTAAAGGGGAAAAGCACATACATAAAATGATCATGTATTCAACAAATGCCCTTCCAAACTGATGTAAACAACTAAATTGATCTACTCAATTGACATAAGACAACCTATTTATAATCCTGAGTACTCAATTGTCTTTCTATATCAATCCTAAATTTCCTGATGACAAAGAAATTACCAATGTTATCTAAGAATATATAGGTTAAAATGTTAATGGTCAGTCATTTCATGTGAGGATTTTCATCAAAAGTTCAACTGAAACATTGAAGGTATGGAAGTCTCCGTCTATTATCCTTCTTTATAGAATCCCACTGCAATCCAGTTTTCCATAATACAGAATTTTTCATTTAACCTCCCCCTTTTTGATGACATGCTGAATTAAACCCATAAAAACTGTGAGTTCTGGCCTTTTTCTTTTTTTTTTAAATGTGTGTTTAAAACTTGTGGCTCACTTCAAACATGAGCCTGAAGGTGCGATACGACCTTCTGACAACTGCCTGCAAAGAAGTATTGCCATGCTTTGCATTTCTAACCCTTCAAGTCAAATTGGATGATGTAAAACTGCTGGATTCTCTTCCTGTGTTACGGGCATTGCAGACCATTCATACGCTAAACTTCTATTGGTTCATGAAATGATTGGCATGAGCGGTCTAAAAGAAAAGATACTAATTAACTGCTGACTCTTCACTTGCAGTCATCACTAGTTCATTGGCTAGTTCACTTGTCCTTCCTCCCACTTTTCCCATGGGTGGGATATCAGCCGGAGACCACCACACCTTTCTAAGATATATCAAACTTCACCAAGTAACCAAAACGTCATCAGCAACATATAAAGCAAATGAAAAAACAACACCATTGTCAAACTAAAATTACAATAATTAATGGATGGCAGTCATGAATTTGGTAAAGATGTGATCAAGAATAGAATATTTTCATCAGAACAATTAAATTTTAAAAGAAACTAAGCACTTTCTAATTTACATGCTGATTTCCTTTTGTAACTGTCAAGAAGTCTTAAATGGTGATGGCTTTGTAAGTCCGTCTCTATTTCTTAAGCGACCAGGAGCAACAGGACTTTGAGAATTATCTGTTATTGCAGTCCGCTTTGACCGCCGTGGTGTGCTCTCTCTGGAGTCAACAGTGGTAATTCGTGAGGAAGCTTCACTTCCTTCGGATGAGAGAGGTGAGTGAGAACGATAATTGTGACTCACTTCTAAACAATCATTATTAATAACAGTCTGGTCACATTTAGATGGTGTCTTCATTTCTTCTTTGAAGGGAGATCTTGTCCTTAGCTCCCTAAAAGAAGTCTGAGAAATTTCAGATGGCACCTCCCAGAACACTTTGTCCCCCTTGCTGTCAGCATTCAAATGCCTTGTTTTCCCACCAGGTTTATTTTCCTCTGGCCTCCCAGGTGTCAAGCCATGTCTGGGTGATGAGTGTGCCCCGAAGATATTTCCGTTGGCAGTGAGATTTAATGAAATGGAACTGGATACCAGTGAATTTGTACTTTTTCCTGAAACAGTAGTACCGTTGTCTGACTGTCCCGCGGACGATGTCCTGAGATTGTGTGATGAAATAGAAGATTCAATAGATTCTGTATTTTGTAGATCTACTTTAGCAAACACATTTTCCTTCTTCTGCAAAGGTCTCACAAAACTATCAAGAGTCAATTGGTTCATTTCATAACGATTTCCCCATCTCCCACGTCGTTTCAACATACGACTTAGACGGTTCCCAACTTGGTTTTTCAAAGAGTCTTTAACAACCAACTTAGAGCTGTCCAGGAGAGCATTAAGTTCTGGTCTATTTGGAAAAGGGTTAAGTTTAATCACAGGACTGGAATTGTGCTGTCGAGAAATTTTTCGTTTTGGAGATGGTGAATTTAGTGAATCTGAGTCGCCTCCTTCAGTATCAGTGTACGTCCTACGAGAAGAGCGTTGCTTATGAGACCGTTGGGACCTATCAGAAGCTGGTGATTTAGGCGGTTCAGCAGAAGGAACAAAGTTCTCATCAGACGAATCTGGCTCTTGAGGCCTGACAGCAATATTTCGGAGAGATCTCCTAGATACCACATCTTTTTCAGGCATTGGCTTTTCAATAAAATCAAGAGAATCTTTCTTACTGTTTTCTTCAACACTAGAATCTTGGGTTATTTTGGTCACATTGCCAACTGAGTCTGATAACAATTTAGTGTTCCTTGTTTCTAATTTCCTGTTCTTTTCTCTCAGCATCTGGTGGCTGGATGAAACTGGACTTGAAGAATCGTTTCTAGACTGTTGATTGCCTTTCACACTGTCTGATATATCCTCTACTTCTGGGTCATTTTTATCCTCAGTGTTCATTACAGAAGCGTTGGTGAAATCATTGTTTACAACCTCGTAAGAAACAACACCTTTGATTGGAGAATTAGCCTGTTTTTTCAGGCGTAATTTACCCTGAACACGAGTCTTTTCTTGTTTGGCATCGTCTAATACAATTATACGCTCAGTAACTTGTATTTTACCACTAGGAACATAGATGTCACCATCAACAGTACCATATGTATTAACAGGGTCAACACGAGGTGAAGGGGACATTTTGGACATTTTCTGTTCTGACGTAGAGCAAACAGATTTTACATGCCTAAGGGACCTACCATCCCTCCTATGAGACCTTTTCTTGCTTTTCCTACGCTTCGACGGACTTCTGTGTCTGTCAGATGTCTCTGGCAGCTTTTTACTGCTAACAGCTTCTGAAACCTCGGAGGTCGAAACAGGACTGACGCTGGATTTCTCTCTTTCAGTTTCGTCACTAAAAAGACTAGAACATTCAGCTGAGACAGGCCGGCTGTCAATATCAGTGGAGAATATAGGCTCCTGTTTGAATGAATTACTCGATAAACTAGACTGATCTGAAGGTGAATTTAGAAACACAGGCTTTTTGTGCTTTCGAGAACTGGCTCCTTTTCTCCTTTTCCGATGTCTAGGCGAACTTTTATTATTTCTTGGCATATCTGGGGAGGAAATATTGCCTAAAAAATTGTCTTTGATCTCAAATTGATCAAATAAATTCCTGGGTTGATCCGGTGAAGTAAAGTCAGTATGATTATCAGTGAATACTTCACTATCTGAATTCTCAACATCAACGTGAAGGGCCTGGTTAAAAGATTCAGAGGAACCTTCATATTTTTCCTGCTTTTGCATCAAACTTTTCGACTGCAATATGGAGGTCAGTCTCATCTTTAAATCACTGCCTGCATTTTTCTTACTTTTGGCATCAGTGACTGCTGGTTTCTTCTCTTCCTCTTTCTCCTCTGTGATGACATTTGTCTCAATTTCTTCCACCTTTACTTTTCCAAGTCGACTCATTTGGGCTGAATCTGTTTTGGAATTCACTCCATCATCACATGACATGAAATCATCCTCACTACTGTCAGCAGTTGTATCACTGAGAATCTTAAAGGTATCCCCTGAAAACACATTCTCCCGGTGCTTTTTCAAAGAGCTGCTCTCCTCCGATGTCCCACTGACTGAATCTAACGATGACTCTTTTTTAACTTTTGCCTCATGAGAGGATTTACCTGGCTTTTTAGGTTTCACATCCTTCTTCAACTTCTTATCTTTTCCTCTTCCTGAACTTTCATTTTCACTAAAATCTTTAGGGGTTTTCAAGTTTTCTAGAGTAAAGAGGTTCTTCCTTGGCGCCTTAGAGCTGGCAGACCAAGAATTACTTAAAGTGCAATACAGTGAACCAAACTTGTAAGCCTGACGAACTTTATCTGCTTCCCTAGCACTCAAATCTAGGTTGGCATCTGTGAGAGTTATGACTTGTGATCTAAATACATTCTCATTTAAGTTGAATAGCTGTTTCTTTGTCTTTTCCCTTTTGCTAATCATGTAACACAGGTTTCTTGCCTGAAAAGTAAAAGAAGAGAATAATAATACAAGGATAATCCTGTGATTTTTATTTATCCCTACAATATACTATAGAAAACATGATACATGATAACAGCAAAAAAACCCATCTTCCTTCAATGGTTAATTATTTTCTTTAATTTGAACTAAACTTTTGATAAAGCCTTGACTATACTAACTTCAAAATAGCCATCCAAGAAAAGGGCCGTTGAGTATATTGACATTCAATAGCCATATCAATTTCAACTTCCTTGCACTGTTTTAACATCCAATAACAGTGCTTTTCCTCTTACGCAAAACACATATTTCCTTCCTAAATTCGTGAGGCCTCAATCCATATCAGCTTCAGAGGCAAATTCAATATGGTACATCATGTGGACAGATAATACCTGGATCTACATCTTCAGGTAATCATAAAAATTCTTTATACCACAAACATTAGAACCAAAGGAAAGTTGACATTATAGAGAAATTTATAAAGCAAAAGGAGAACAAGGGAGGTCATCATTACATATATTGGTCTCTAAAAATAATCAGCTTAGACCTGAGGAGATTTAATTGACCCAAAGTACACTTATCTCAAACTTTTCTCTAACAGACAGTCTTGAACTTTTCTATGCCATCACTTATTATCAGGGTAAAGAATTGTGAAGGTAAAAAAATGTCTACATTACATAAACCAGGAAAAGCGAGACTGGTGACTGGAATATTATCAGAATATAATCAGTCAAAGGTCAAGTTTATAAGTACTGTTGACACTAGCTGATTACATATATCATGTATTCGTAGAAATAGTACAGAATTTGTGGTGTAGCAAAAAGTGCTAATATCCAATGACAAAACACCTTTTTCCAGAGAATATGTATGTGTGTGTGTGTGAGAATGCCAAACATATGGAATACTAGTGAAAGAATTAATATTGTTACCATGTTTTGTGTGCCTCATACTCTGACAGACAACTGAAGTTTACTAACTTGACATGCATATATTGGGTAACATTTAATATTCTCATTTAAAAATGCTGAAGCATTGGTGGATGATGGCAGTACAGGAGTTTGAATATTGTCAGATCAGTGCCACAGGAAAGCAGGTGGGATACAAGAATTATGGCTGTTTAGCTAGAGGTAGTATTAAGTTTGACTGTATATTACAAAATATCATTAATAGAGTAATTGACAAATCTATCATCACTGACATTATCAAAAGGCATAAGCACTAAAGAAAACTGCCAAATCAATAAGACACCACATATTACATGTCACAACAGCAAACTTAAGTGCATAGCTTTAAAATAATTTACATATAATACATTGTAATTGTAAATGAGTCCCTTTGGTCTATGTTTATTGCACAGAGGTGTATACACAATAATAATTGTAAGTATGAATGTTATAGAGTTATAGAGTTCAAATTAACTTTCTTAACACAGGTAGTTTTTGAATAACCTCAAATCTTTACTAACAGGATTCTACAACACATGGAGAAATAATGATTTCGGTCACATAATATAATTTTAGTTTCCCTTTGATATGGATGCTTCAACTTTATCAACTACAGTTATTAAAATAAAACAAAAGCATTATTAATAAAAGAGCTTTCACGATAAAAAATGTATATAAAGCTCAACAGACACAAAAATGTGACCATTATGTCCTAGATAAGGCAATTTGTGTTGCTGACATGAAAAATATTTGGTGTCAATTGTCAACAGCGCGGCGATAATACAGGCAAAAATCAAAATTAAAAAAATAATAATCCTTACTTATATCACGGGAATTTATATTACATACTGCTCTCAGTTTACTCACCCTTTCCAGGTCTTGGCGTAAATGCACAAACATCTTCATTCGAGCACTCAAGCTATCCTTCTGTTGCTTTTGCATTTGATCTTCCTCTTCCATTTTTGGCGTAATAAGTGGCTTGTTGTCATTTACCTTTTATTTTTAGGTTGAAAATAAAAATAACAAAACATGTCTGTAATTTAAGTAAAACATAAAAGAATTTCTCAAAACTAAAATTCTTTTGTACAACTCAAGAGGAAAGAAAAAAGAGACAGACAAACAGACAGACAGACAGAGACAACAGGGGCAGATAATGCAATTGAAAAGCACAATGGAAGAAAAGCAACATACAGTCTAAAATGTATTCCTCGTCCTTGCTGAGACAGAGATACATGGAACTTAGAAAAGATCACGAGAAATAACTGGATGAGAAATACATGTTAGATTATAATTCTTACCTTAACGAAGTAATACAAATCAAATATTCATCTACAAATTTTATATACCTATGCAGAACAAGTTGAATTATAAGAAAATCAAAGACCATTTAAGTCCTGATTCATTTACCTTTCTCTTAAGCTTCCAGTACTCTGCTACTATGTCTACAGCTTCTTCCGGAATGTAAAACTTTGAAGAAATGTCACTAATATCTACAAGTGTATAAAACTCCTCATCCAACTGTTTCAATCTACAGATGAAAATAAGCAGAAAATGTGGTTCATCAATCAAATTCAACATACTTGTATTCAAATCATTCATTCAAAATTAATATCACATTTCTCTTTTTAATAACCTAAAGAGAACCAAGCAAAATTTATGGGCAAAATTAGGGGTGCTGTAAGTTTACATTCTTCAACTTAGCCACACAAAAAAAAAAAATAATATCTTGAATTACATTTCAGTTACAATAGTAAACAACATTCATGACCAAGCTCTGTTACCATGTTAAGTATGTCAACAAGAAAAACCTACTTCTCGGCTCTCTGCCTCGCCATTTCTGCTTCATTTGCCTCGTTCTCATTGTCAACTTCATCTTCATCTTCTCCATCCTTTTTGGGAGACTCTGAATCAGATGCATTTCGATTTTTTGTATGCTTTGGACAATATGCCTGCAGATATTAAAAGTAAGTACATGAGAAGAAATGCCTTTAAGTATGAAACTTAACATGACTTTTCTAAAAACAAAACAAAAAAAAAAAACAAACAAAAAAAATCATGTAAGCTTACATTCTACAGAAAAACATGGAACAATCAATTACTGATGAGTCACAGCTAACAATAAATCAGAGAAAGCAAGATAAAGTCAAGTGATTGAAGACATGAAGGAACACAAATGATACACTGATGTACTCACTCGAAGATGTATACCATCCAATTCATCAGTATCATCTAATATTGTCTTCATGTCAAGGTTATGAGCAAAACCACAAGTGACATGAAAAGCTGTCTTACACTGCTTGACAGAACACTGAATGCAAGCCCCAACACGCTCTTTACATAAACAACAAACCAAAGCCCACCGAGATGCCTGGAAAAGAATGTATGATAAATATCAGACATGATTTACTCAAAAGTATTGCTCAAACATTGTATGTTACACTAGATTGATTTCAACAGGTACTCACAGATAATTTGTTTGCATTCTAATATCCATCTCAATATAGAGTTTTATAACAAAAGCATGTTTCAAGTTAAATGATCTGAAGCTTTAAAATATATTATATGAGAAGTAATTTCTTAACCCTCGAATGGTAATTAATCAACATAGTAAATAATCTATATATATACATTAATAACAGCAAGAGGTAAGAGAAATTAAATAGCCAGAACTCCTCAAATGTGGATATACTATTGTGAAAATAAAGAATTAGAAACAATAGATTGCCCACGAAGAAAGATCATTTCTGGAACTTAAACGCCATACACTGAAAGGTAAAAAGGATATATAAACAAAGATAGATAGGTAGGCCACACAACAATCTTTCCTAATTTAAATACTACTGAAGAAAAGCAAAAAGCAACAGGTTTCAAAAGTAAAGGATTTGAAGAGATATCACTGATAATTTCACAAAGAAATAAAATTTTGGCAAGGTTTTCATTGTTTCACTAAGAAAGATAAGTTTCATGATGTTTTGCTTGGTGAACAATAAATTAATTTTGTTTGGGTGTTTGCTACATCTAGCATTAGAAGCAGCATATCATACAAATGTGAGGCGCTTTTTAACAATAGAACTTTGAATAATAAGCCATTTTAATTCGCTACACTTGATGTCCTTTTAGAACAACTTTTATGTGCTGAACATAATACCAGAGTATCTCCCGTAAAAGAACCATCTGAATACAAGTCATTCAGCTAATTCTAGGAGAAGTATCGTCAACAGTGATCTGACATGTAATAGCCCCCAACCCCGGAAATGAAATGATCAAAAAGAAAAAATCAAAACACTGAATTGAAGAAAAGCATAATTACATTCAAACTTTCAACATTTGATAGTCTTCAAAATGGAAATAAATCTCATTCCTTCAATACTTTTTTTTTTTAAACAAAAACTCACTGGTATATTGGAAATCTTAGTGATGGGCTCCATTTTTTCTGGACATCCAATGCTCACTTCGGGAATCCACAATGCACAGCTCACATGAGTCCACTTCGTTCCACTCCTTAGAAAAAAACAAAACTGATAATTAGCTTAATGTAGCACAGGAAGACAAAAAAGCATTAAAGGACATTTATCCACAAAATCACTTTTCTCCTACCCATTGATTTAATGTGACTGATAATGAGTTTAATGATGGTGTAGAACGACAAAAATACAACAATTATTGTTAACAATTATTAACGGAGGGAGGGAGGGAGGGAGGGAGGGAGGGAGGGACGGAGGGAGGGAGGGAGAGAGAGAGAGAGAGAGAGAGAGAGAGAGAGAGAGAGAGAGAGAGAGAGA
>JBCJKE010399590.1:0-15554 GCA_039654525.1 Melibe bucephala | reverse complement strand
ATATATTATATTTCACTAATTTTAAATAAATGACATCCATCGCTTATAGCAGGCCTGTATTCAGATCAGTATTTTTGTGCCCACTTAGAAGAATGATACATTTTTCTTCTGCATCTGTATTGAAGTAATTCTTTTCCAGTGCTCGATGCTGTTGGAAAACCAAGTTCGGGTATCTTGATGGGAACTGTCATATTCCCAGGGGATTTTGATGAATGTAAAAGTGTGATCACCAAGCAGACTTTTGGTACAAGATATTGCTTATCAAGCATCGAATTGTTGGTATGTTATACTGACTTGACATATAAAGGCTAAATCCATGTAATATAGCATTATCAAATAGAATACCAGTACTTATAATAATTCAGCCCCTTTGGACAGATCACAGAACCTTATTGCTTGCCAGGCCCCAACATGAAACAGACAGTTATATAGTGGACCACTGTTAAACTCAAATTTCAGGGACTAGGATTTTTATTTTGTTTTAAAGGCAAAAAGAGTAGAGTTAAGGAAAGTGCTTCCACTAAAGGCAAATATATTTTAAGACCTTAATTTTAAAGCATCTATACCATATGTATTTTTTCTTTTTTCCTTTCACTTTTGCAAATTTTTAAAATGAAATGAAATATTTTTCAGGAATTAGAGCATTATACGTTGAATCAAACTGTTGATTTCCACGTAGGGCTTTGTGTTCCAGACACATGTGATGGCCAGGGTCTTCAACTAATTCTTGATATGGGTAATTAAATGTTTTATGTCTTGTCATGTTGTTATTTTTAAGAGTTTTTGTTATAATATCTTCTATCAATATATTGTAATAGGAAAATATGCATTAAAATGTGTTGCATTTAGGGGAAAAAATGATAACAAAAATTAGTGACCATTACAACGTGAGAGTTTTTAGAGTTGTGATTCTTTTTTATTTAGTTGCAATGGTAATGATGAGAAAACCTCATGAGTATATCCCATATATTTTTTAGAGATAAGACTCTTTTTTTATTTCTATGTGATGGTCATGCTGAGATGATTCCTATGAGCTTATCCAATTAGTTTTTAGATACTTTTCCTTTTTTTATTTTAATGCAATTATCATGATAAGAATGGGAAAGATTTCATGGTCTGATATTTTATATTTTTTCCTTTTATTCATTTTTTTTAAATAATATAGTAATAGATGTTAAAGTTTCTGTAAAGTCAAAAGCATATTTTACAAGCATTGCCTTGACTTGGTTGCATGGGTTAGTATCACAATTGGTGCTGCAGACAGCCTATTGATGTTTCCTGAAATTATGTTTATTTTTTTATTTTTTTATTTTTTTTCAAGTTTTTTTTAATGACTATCTTTTAATGATTATTGTATGATTACAGCATTATCAGGTTTGGAGAATACCACTGCTAATGTCACCTCTTGCAATTGCCAAGAAGACAGAGTTCCTTTGACAACTTTAAGTATATTTGTCATGTAAGTGTATTACTGTAATATGTGATCAAGATTTCTTACTCTGCAAATGAATTTAAAAATAATTTTTAAAAATGTGGTACCGTTACTTTCTAGATATTTACTTGTCAACAGCAAAGTATTGAATATGTAGCATTGATAAAACTTACTGGCATCATGCATATTTTCTATATATTCATTGACCATACTGAATTGTTCCACTGATTGATGTGCCTTCTGGTTCCTTATATATTATGCTCAAAGAATAATGTCATTAATGAACATAGAACAATTATAAATGGCAAGCAAATGCCAAGCTGCAATAAATAACCATCTGGAAGTTCCCCTTTAACAATTACACATGTAGGCAAGCCCATCTGAAAGTGAAATGCAAGGCCTGCTTTTGATGAATGAATGAAGGTAAAAAACCAGTAAGAAAAATGCATGTAGTCTTGTTGATGTATGGAGTTAAGAATTAAAATAGTTTTGTTCTGTTTATAGATATAACATGTTGTACACTTCACTAAATATCATTTTTTTAACAGTTGTTTCTGCAGTTTATTCCTATGTCTGCATGTGTTTGCCACACTATACGATATTGTCTATGTCAATGAAATGTGGCATAGAATGTGGACAGGGCCAGAGGTCAATGCTGTTCAACTTGATATGGATAAAGACAGGGAGGTTCTCACTTTTGCAAATAGGAGCATTGAGTGGTCTTATGAACCAGATCTCAGTGTGACTAAAATGCCTAAAGAAATTCGAAGTAAGCTTTTATCTCAGATTTATCAGTTTTTTAATCTCCCTAACATAATGTAATGATTTTTATTTTATGAATCTCGTTATATGACATTTATGTATATGCAAACGAGATGACATGTTACAGATGCATAAAAATTTCTATGGACAACAATATTACGAATGATAAAGAACAGACTTGCCTAAGAGTACAGTAGTCTCTGTCTAAGACCACAACCTTTGTGAATTTCAAAAACCAGGCTCTTAGGCGGACCATGCTCTGAGGCACATCTCAACAGAAATAGGAGAGATAACCCAAGTATATATACAATTGTGCATTAGATTTCAACCGGGCATCCTATACCATTAGAACTACCAACCAATCAAACTCTGGTAAATGCTATATGATATCAGATATCACATGTCATCAATGGAAAGCTAAGAATGTAGATCTGCTTGTATATAGGAATTATGAGGTAGGGCCAATTTGGTTCAATGGCCGAGGAAGTGCAGTGATTAGCTGAAGAAACTTACATGCTGGCCTAACAACATTCCAAATAAAAATGCAGTTTTTGAGTCTTGATCATAATTTTGTTTGTTTTGGGTTTTTTTGTTTTTAAAGTTATATTTGGCAACTAATTTTTGATAATGATTTAATAAAATATCTAATATTATCTTCAACATTTTTTTTTATTAAAAACACTTTAATCTTTCATGATAAGCCATATTATGTTTGGGTACATTTTTGTGTATTAGTATTTTTGTTCAACTCCTGTGCTAAGATAAGATTTAAACTTTATTCGTCCTCTTACAAAGAAATTTGTTTGATCAATGAAGACAGAAACATATGACGAATCATAATATGCATATATCATGCTAGAATCCATCTCTTTATTTTATTTCCTCAATCAGGTTTACCAGGGAAACTGCTCCTGTCATTTTCCCTCTATACAAATGTTCGTAAGATTTTGTCCACCAAACAACCCAATGGGAATATTGGCTGTATAAATGGCATCAAATTTATAAGTTTGACTTGGGTCATGCTTGGTCATTGCTTCCTCACTGGAATATTTGTTGCAAGTATGCTTCATAATTTGAGACTTAAAGAGTAGGAAGTATGCTATTGGCTAAAGGAATCAGTGTTGGGCATTAGGAATTGCATTGTTTAGAAATTGAGTAACAATAAAATATGTACATGTATTTTATACATCAAAGAGTAATGGTCAATAGTATTTCATTGAAATAAGCGATTTCCATAGTTTAATAGGAAATACAGTGATTAAAATAATTATATTTATTTTGTTTGGTGTTTCTCATTTATTGCTTTAAGTCAGTCATTGAATTTGATGTTTTATTTATTTTTTATATAACTACTTTGTTACAGCAGAATATAATAAATTGGAATTATCACACCATATACTACTAATCAAAACTGAATTTACATTCAAAGTGTTTGTTTTGTATCTTCCAACATTTCTCAATTCTTTATCCATTTCATTTTTCAGCCATAATGAATTGAATATTGTTGGTTGTCCAGTTCCATATGCAGGAATGACATGATAAAATAAAAAAATCTCTTTTCTCAAAATCAAGGTGATGCACTACATTATTCGGAGAAAGCATATTCAAGATGGACCTTCATGGCTATCAGCAATGCATTTGTCAGTGTTGATACATTTTTTGTTCTGAGGTAAGCATCTCATTAACTAAAAACATAGCATTTGATGAGCAAATCACAGTGGTTGCTGCTTCTAAGAATGCTCAAAATCAGAGAGTGCAGATTTCTTATAAGCAAAGTGCTCTTCCGCTTCTTCATTTAAGCTGACAAACTCAGTCTACTAAGTATTCCTGATAATGTGCTGAAAAGAAATTAGCCCTTCTTTAGTATTTACATGTTTTCGTTTAAAATCTTCAGTATCTTTACTGTATTTTACATTGATTGGTACTTTATTCCATTATTGCAAAGTACAGGGCAGTATGAATACAAATGACAGTCTACTCTTGAAGATGGTAATGTAAATGTTTGGGCAACAGATGTCATATGGTTATTTTTCATTTTGAATTAATTCTTCAAGTGATAAGAAAGCTTGGCCATTAATTGCTTTAAAAATAATGGTAACCTTATACTACAATTTGTTCATGTTTATTTTTTGTGTCACCTGATGTGTAGTTATAGTTTTACATAATTCCTCACTGCACAGTCACCAAATGGCTGACATGCAAGATTGTAAAAACCCAGTCCAACATGACTAGCAATACAGTCCACACAGCCCAAGTGCATGCCACATAAGTTCAGGCTTTTCTATTCTGACCGAATTTTCATTATATAAAACCCTGTCATCTATTACGATGTCCTTTCGGCTTGCACAAAGTCGAAGAATGGCTGCCAAGCAATGAAAAAAGCCTTACAGATAATAGTTGTGCAGAATGGTGCTTAAAAGAAGGCTTTAGCTAAATTTATTCAGAAAGAGCCATTGAGGAACATGATGGATATATGGATTACATCAAAGACTTATGTTTATCATTATTTTCTTTAATGTCATTTTTGCAAAGCCATGTTTTACAAGTGTGTGAAAACTTTAGTTTCTGTATATATTTCTGAATGAAACTCGATGTGCTCCCTGATGATTTGGATTTGAGGCTATTCCATGGTTAATAGATGCTAAGAAACATTTCAATGCATTTTTTCCTCACACCTAATATGTGTTTGTGTGAGCTTAACAAAACCAGAGATATTTATAATTTCCATGAGAAGAAAAACAGATTAGGTGTAAAGAACCTGCAAATTGCACCTTTTTTTTTTTAGTTACATTTTGTTTATTTTTATAATTATCTTTTTCAGTGGTTGTTTAATGACTTATATTGTTATGAAAGAACTTGAGGCATCTAGGCCAAGATGTGGTTTCTTTGCTCACTTCTACCTGCATCGGCTTTGGCGGTGAGGCATTTTTTTGTGAATGAAATGTATTTTAATTAAAATTAAAATATTAAGTCAATAAAATAAAAATTCAGTAGTTTTGAATGGTTGAATAGAAAAGGTGAATAAAAGTTGATTCTAGCAAAGAAGAAATTTGGTCAAAACATTGAAATGGAAAACATTTTACATGGCAATGATCTTTAGGCAATCTGTGTTAAATGAAAGAAATTATTTTGATACAAATGCTTTTGTTCAGATTCTATGTGATGTCCATCAAATCCCAATTTTGCATATATGTATCCTTTGATTAACATGTCTTTTATATAATAAGTTTGAGGGATAAAAAATATCCAAATGATGTACATAATTATGACTCTGCTCTCAGAATGTTACAAACTCTGAAAAGTTCATTGAAACAATTATGGTTTTTATTACAGAATTACACCAACATACATGTTGATTTTGATGACTTATGTTACATTGTTTAAATACATTTCTGATGGACCCTTTTGGAGACAAGATGGATTTGAAATTGATTACTGTAAGAATACATGGTGGAAAAATCTTCTGTACATCAACAATTTTGTTGGGTCTGAAAACATGGTAAATGTGATTTCAGTTCCTACTTTTCTGAATATATCATTCCTATTGTCTTAAGTCTTTTTTTTCAGAAAGACAAGATGGGCAAAAGAAAGAAAGAATTAATTTTAAGTGTTTTGTTTCAATGTGGGACATATATGCAGAAGAAAGAACTAATTTTATTGTTCTTTTTTACAATATATATCTGATAACCATTGCCATCTAGCATGAAAGTTTTTTGGAAATGGACTGAATGTGATGCATCAAATGAAAGAGAATTGAACAGAGATGAATGAAAAGGTTTATTTACAGAATTATGGCAGAATTTTCAGTGCAAAAAAAACAACAAACCTTTGAAATATGAACAATAGTAAATGAATACATTTTTGAGAAGTATCTACAGAGTTTGATATCCATTAAGTACATGTTCAATGATGCCTCACAGTTGCACAATGTCAAGTTATAATAGTGACTTCACATGATAGTATTTGTGTACAAATCAATCAAGCAAAAGTATAAATGCCTGTCTATTCAGTTACATAATAAATGTGCTCCATATCAAAATGTTTGTCCAGGTTGTTTTTGAACTCATAAACTGTTTTTGCGCTGTCAGCATGTTCTAGCTTGTGTGATAAAAATGTTTACAGACATCCAGTCGGCTCTTGCTTTTGGATAATTCCATATAAAGGCGCATAGGTTGGGGATCATTGCGTCATCAGAACATGTAAAAAACAGAGTATTTTGAATGTTTCAAGGCGATCACACCTAATCCTTCAAAATTTTAATGTTGGCAGTTTCAAATTTCGCAGGCGATTTTCATATGACGTATTTTTCAGTTTTGTTACCATTTTTATCGCTCTTCATACTGAGCCCATGCATTACTGGCATATTCCAAAACTGCTGCAACTAAAGATTTGAAAAGTGAATGCTTTGGAAATGGATGGACTCAACAAGAAACAACCTGGACAAACATTTTGATATGGAGCACATTTATTATGTAACCAAGTAGAGAGGCACAACAGAGCCTGCGTTCAGCTATTCATGAAGTTTAAGTTCGAAGTTGAATGTTTTCTTATTTCTTTACTAAAGTTTCTCGAAAGATGCAATTTTGATTGCTTTAATTACTTTTGTCTTTTACTGTTGTTATATAAAATTTCAAATTTTACTGGAATTTAAAATTCAGCACAGTTATCCTTACAATTTATTAAGGAAAAAATTAAATTGTTGATTTCCCAGTGTATGGCCTGGAGTTGGTACTTGGCAAATGAGATGCAGTTTTATCTAGTCAGCCCCCTTGTATTCCTTCCTCTGTTCTAGTAAGTAAACAACTCACAATAACATGCTAGGACCCATTTATTTTGTAGTTTTAAGTGTTTTAATAATCCAGTGCAATGTTTTAATATATTTTTTGATGAATTCCTACTAAATGTTGGCAATCAAAACTTTAATTTTTATGGGTATACATATGTAATACGTTTTTGAATGTGTTTCCATTTGGTCCTCCTTTAAATACTTTACATTGACTTTTTTCACTCATTATGGTTACTGTTGTCCTATGAAATTGTCATTATATTGTTTTAGATCTCAACAGAAAGAAAGCGAAATAGATTATTTTCAATATATGACATAAATGTGATGCATTTTGATTAAAAAAATTTTTTTTTTTTACTTTAAAAAGCTTTGGCTGGAAAGGTTTCCTGGCTCCCCTTCTCTTTCTGCTTGGTACAGCTATTGCAGCTGCTGTCATAACCTTGGAGAAAAATCTTTATGCTCGTAGGCGGCTTATTGCAGCGTAAGTTTTAGTCATAATGTGTAGGATCATATTTTTGAGTAATTAAACAAACAAAAAGGGTTTTTGAACCAGCAGACCAATATATCTCAAAGGTACCATATAACAGCCGTATATTATCAATGATATATTATTATTATTTGTAATATTTTTATTTTTATTGCCTTTATTCAACAACAGAAACCTCCAAGAACAATAAAGTTCATAACTTGCCTATCTCATCTTAAGAACAGTGCAATCCATATAAAATAAATTCCCAGGGACCAGGCAATGAAAGAAATGAAAAGCAACTGCCAAAAAAGAGCAAACCATTTTAGCCCTCTTAAAATATCCTCCCATTCATATAAAGTATTAATTTTCTTTTTTTATATTAATATTTACAGACCCGAGCATGAATCAGACTACTTCGAATTGTATTATATCAAACCGTATACTCGCATTGGTCCTTACATTGTGGGTATGATGACTGGATATTTATTGCACAAGTCCAGATGCAATATGCGCATTCCAAAGGTATGAGTATAAAGAGAGTATGTTATGAATTACAAAAAGTAAAAAAAAAATCATATAAACACGTGTCTGAACTGTGACTTTATGATTTTATCCTTGCAGATGTTTATCACAGTTTATGTTTACAACAGGGAAGATTCATAAATTATTCCTTCTTTTTTCTTTTTCACCAGTCTTTTGTGTCACTAGGTTGGATTCTGTCCATAGCAACAGGCCTTGCTGTTGTCTATGGTTTGTTTGAGAATACCAATGGCCATCCCCTCAGCTTGCAGGTTGCTTCCCTTTACAATTCTCTACATAAGATTGCTTGGGGTATGGCTGTAGCCTGGGTCATCTTTGCTTGCTCCAATGGCTATGGGGGTAAGTTGAAGGAAAGAAATTATTTACATTTACATGGCGGACTAGTTTAACTGTTTATTATTATTATTCTAAAGAACTTGACACTGAATCTCTCCAACTTGTTGTTCTCATCAAAATTTTCGAAAAGGACAAATACTCTTTAAAAAAAAAAAAAAATTCAATTGCCAATTTTCATCTCCTAAGTGAAATTTGTCTTATGGTGTTTCACTGAAAGCCGGGCATCGGCCGCAAGATCAGTGATGCAAATAGGGGCAATTTGTGTATATAACCTTGCCCAAGATTTAAATCACAAATCCCTCCCCAACGGGACTCAAACCCATAACCTATTAGTTACAAGTCTAAAGTGCTGCTGCTGAGCCACTGTGACCACAAATTTTTAGTCATAATTTACCTTACAATATATCTCTGCTCTATTTTGGACAAATTCCAGGGATCAAAAGCCTGCTTCAACATCCTCCTTTCATCTATCTATCAACGTATCATCATTCATATAATCTCTTAACACATTTGATTCCTATCTTTTTTTTTATTATCTTTTACATATGAAAAATATAAGATTTGAATTTCCTTATCCAAATCAAGAGTGTGTAAATGAAGGATATTGAGCTAAAGATATTAAAATTTTGTATCCATTAGTGATGAGTATGTTTAAACAATTTTTTCATGGTGATTTCCTCTTAAATATGACACGCATAGGTAATTACCTTAAAAAGACAATTAGCACAAATGATCTCTTGAGTGCCTGTATTCGGCTTTACAGTGCTATTGCTATTGCATCCGTTGTATGTTTGTACTAAATAAAGGGAACGGTTTAGTGTTTTTAGTTAGAATCAAAATGGTGATGAAGTCTGGTTTGGCAATGTGTTTTGAATGAGTCTGAGTGTCTGAGAGTCAAATTAGAGGGCAATAATGTTAAAATAATATTTATTAAAAAAAAAAACTTTCTTAGTTTTACTGTCTGAGTTAAAAAAGTAAAAATGTAAGATAGGCAATGAAAAATGTATAGGAATTTTTGTTCCCGTGCAATAAAGTCATAACAGGAGTTTTTGATATGGAAAAAAAAAGAAAAAGAAAAGACAGACAAATTAACAATCAATCAAAATGAGTTTAATATAAAGGCTATTCAACAGGACAAACATGTTTCTGCTCTATAAAATAATAAGAAGCACAATATGTCACCTCTAACTATAGAAACAAATGAAACGATAAGATAGACTTCATTTAACAGGAATCGTTAGTTTACATAAGTGGATACATGTACTATTGCCCTGATTCCCACTTTGATCCAAGTGAAGCTCCATCACTTAAATTATTGCATCCATAATAACTTTAGAATTTAGAGATCTGGTTGGGTCAAGTTAGAAAATGAGTCATAGGCGAAGGTTAACTCTGCTTTACTTTCTTTTCTCTCTCTAATTATACTGCTATTAAAAATAAGAGGGCTCTTGAAGAGGATGAAGTCAACCCAAAAAATCATAGTCTCAAGAATAACACTATTTTAACAAATTGTAAACTAAAAGAAACAGGCTAGGTATGATGAAGTAGACTTGAGGAATGCTCAATCACTTTGTATTATGTAGGCAGACTAGTCCATTTTGTTTATTTCTTGAAAGTGGGTGGATTTAATTGTGTGAATGCATAGATATGTATAGTCATCTCATATTTATTACCTGAACTCTTCGTCATACATATTTTTCAGAGAGCAAACATGTTTTGATTATCCCTTGTACTTTGCACTTTTGTCATGTGATTTTAAATCCAAAATTTGCATTGTCAGAAAACAAATTAAAAATGCATTGCTTCCTTTTTCATGCTTTTGTTTCAATATTTGAAAGGGATGAAAATCAATCAAATATGCCTTTAAGTATGTAGCTCTACAGTCCAAAATCCAAATTGGATAAGATGAGTGAATGTTTAAGGAATAAAACATATGCTGAAATACTTTTTGTACTTTTTGCCTATTGAAACACATCAATTGAAAGTGATGATATTTCTCTATCCAACAGGGTTTGTCAACACCCTTCTGTCATGGAGATTTTTTGTGCCGCTAAGCAAATTGACCATGTGTGCCTATCTTGTACATCCCATGGTCATAATATTCTTCTACTTTTCTCAAAGATCTTTGTTTCACTACGACAACATTAATGTGGTAAGACACATTTCCAATAGCAGTCCCCTTGTTATTAGGTAGCTGGGGGTAATATCACTCAAGGGATTTAATCTCCATCCAATTGTGCTGGATCGGTTTGCAGATTTTCTTTTTACTTTACAAAATAATATTGAGATGATTTTTCTCTCCTTGCAAGCTATTAATTACAGTACTGGGTTGTTTAGTTTTTTTATATCATTAGCCTGGCAGTTGGCCTAGTTATGTTGCATTTTCTTATATAGTTTGAAGTGCATGATTGACAATCAACTGATCAATATCCATATGACCAGAGTGATAACCAACTGACCAATATCCTAATGACTGAAGTGATAACCAACTGACCAATATCCTAATGTCCGAAGTGATAACCAACTGACCAATATCCTAATGACCAGAGTGATAACCAACTGACCAATATCCATATGACCAGAGTGATATCCAACCAACCAAACTCCCAATGAGCTGCATGATAATCAACTTACCAAGATCCTGATGATCATACTGACCAATATCTCAATAAACTGAGTGCTTACCAACTTTATTATAGTAATGACCAGAGTAATAAGCTACTGTCCAATATCTGATGACCAAAGCAATAAAGAACTGACCAATGTCCTAATGTCCAGAGTGAGAACCAATTGACTACCGTCTTAATTGCCCTGAGTTATTGCCGTCTTGGACCAGTATCCTTATGACCAGAGTGACAACAAAATAATCTGTGTCCTAATGACAAGAGTGATGCCCAACCAATCGATGTCCTACAGATAGACAAGGGACTGACTGTTATTTCCTGATGACCAATGAGCAATGGACCTAGTGACTTGGAAACGATCCAGTGATAAAATCTGTGACATAAACCTTCAAAAGCTGAATCTACTATTAGGAAATGTCTTGGAGAAAGTGGAAGCAGTCACTTTTCCATCTTTTACATTTAGTGTAATATACTATTTCAAATCCCCATTTACTGTTATGGCCTGTAAAATTATGAGTGCTATTCAAGAATTATATCTTAAATTACAATAGTCTCCCTTTAACTCAAAGTTCTTTTACACGGACCTTTCATTTACAGAAATGTATCTCATAGTATATTTATTAGAAGTAGAATGTCTTTATATCTAAATCTCATTCTGTTGGTCTATTGGTATCCATAGAAATGTAAAAGAAGAAATATTTTTTTCACAGAGACAGTTGAACATATTAATAGGAAAAATGTTCTTCATTTTATTTTTATTCCCCAGAGCTTTTTATTTACAGGGACTGTGACCATAAGTTATGCTGTAGCCTTTTTGACATCCTTAGCTTTTGAGAGCCCTCTGTTAGGTTTGGAGAAAGTTTTGCGTGGACACCAGTGGTTTCGGCACTTTCCATCTGAGCCATCTGATGTATCTCCTATTATTACTTGATTTTGACTGCAATATTTTTTTAACATCTGAATCTCTCTCTTGTGAAAATTCCATGATACTCATATATCGTAAAACATTGGCTTTATGAACCTCCTTTTTCATGATTCTACTTGCTACACATGTATTTAATGGTGTCAACTTAAACTTAGAGTCAGCATCTACCTTGGAACTGAAAAAAGTGTTGATTTTAAGTGAAAAGAATAAAGAACAAAGTTTGTTGCAGTATGTTTTAGTGCAAAGTGAATGCGGCATATCCATTGTTAGATGCCCCATGAAAAAACTCACTAGAGCAAAATTGACACAGCTCGGGTATAATTTTGTAAGGCCATGAGTGCAGAGGGCGAAATTGTTGAGTAAAGATAACAGTTGCATGGCTAGATCTAGGTTGGAACCAATGAATTATGTTTGAAATAATGTGGATAAAGTAGGAGAGTGTGAATTTCTGAAGAATGTAAATTCAGATTATGTTTGTGGATACTTGTTAAAGACCGGTTATAAAGAATAATGACTATATATTGTAAAGTCTCTTGGCACTCTTGCTTACTTTATTAAACACCGCATGTTGCTTCCTAAAATGTTGGATAAATGAGCATCTTGCATGAGTGAATTTGCTCGTTGATTTATCTCAATTTCAATTAGATCTAAGAGTACAGCAGTATATGATGCTCATACTTATACATGATGCTTATACAAGTGCTTAGAGCACAGCAGTATATGATGCCTATACATGTTGCTTAGTCCCTGAAGAGATGCCTTTACCTAAATCATTTGTTATTTTACCCAACCAATTTTGAGTTTTATTAGAGTTTTTTCTTTATTGTGACGTGGACAAAATCTTGAAATTGTGTCTTTGAATGAAACTGAGTGTGAGATAAGTAAGTGGCATTAAATTGAAAAGAAATGCTTGTTCGTTCTCAAAATTAGCACCAGTCAGAAAAGAGAAAAGTTGGCATTGTCAAGTCCAGTGAAGTCTATATTGTCTGCATATTATTCTGTCTGGTTGAATGATGTATGGAAGCGTCGCTTCACTAGGATGTGGAAGTTCTTACTAATAAGAATATGCAATTGAAGAATGTAGATAGCACTTCAGACATCTTTAAGCATGATAGAAGATGTACAATATCAGGCTGAGATTGTCTCCCTGCAAAGTGCCAACATTGAATTGTTTCTGATGTACCACTGATTTTAGTGTTTGTCAGTGTGTTACTCAATTGGAAGCAGGCCATTCTTTTTTATTTATCTTCATCTATAATACTTTCAAGAATTTTTAAGATTTCATCTCTGTTTATGGTGTCAAATGCAGCTGATATGTCTATGCCTGTGATGTTTAGTTTATAGTCATAACTTTCGATAACGCTTTTGCTGCCAGCCATTTGTACGTTCAGTCTACATAAGCTATACTTTTGTCTGGACAAAGACCATTTTGACCGTGGGACAGGTACTTCTTAATTTGTGGTCATATTCTGTTAAGAGTAAGAGTAATGGTTAAGGGTGTTTTTCTGAGGGTGTTGTGTATGGTAATTTGTTGTTAATTATTAGGTAGGCCCATTTTATTGCCTTAATGTAAAATCTTGTTGTACATTCTTTCCTCTTTTAAAATAAATAAAATATATCCCTCTTTTAAATTTATTTTCTTATAATATTCTTCATGATACTTCATCAGCTGAACTGTTTGGGGGACATTGCCTCTTGAACTTGAACTTTCTACAGAACAGTAATTGAAATCATTCTGCTGCCAATCTAACTGCTAGTGTACTTTGTTGTTTCAAGCCAGTCTTCTATGTCCTGTTCCCAAATTCTTGTTGGTCTCATTTTACTTTTACTTCTGCCCTCCATCTTTGCTTCCAATGTGCCTCTCGATTGTTCCATGAATGACATTTGATCTGACCAATGTACCGTACTTAATCTTTTGAGATTTTACCTTTTTGTCAAAATGTTGTTAATATATAAAACAATGGAATCCACCTAAAGTGAACACGCTCTAAGTGAACAATTGGTTAAAGTGAACTTTTTTCATGGAGAAATCAGAATTAATGCCCAATATGAGTGGTCGCGAAGAACGAACCAACCATGTCACTGTCGCCATGCTGTAAAAATAAAATTCCTTGCCTCAGGCACTGACAGACAATCCTAGCTCGGCGTTGGTGACGTCAAAGAAAGAGCCTAGTCTAGGCTGGCCCGCTGTGTTGTCCCACGATCTCACCTCCACCCTAGACCCACCACAGTGCGTTGCTACTGTTTCTTGCTGTCCACCCTACCTTGCGGTGCATTCCGATTACTTATGTACATCACTCATACACACCAAACCTGGTAACACATTCACGCCATCCATTATAGAATTTATGGTTGAATACGTGGGCTTTCCCATTGATTTTGGCCAAAATGGTTAAACTGAACATTGGATAAAGTGAACACTTTCTTCTGGTCCCAAAGAGTTCACTTTAAGCGGCCTGAACTATATATATAATTATATGCCAATGCCAATTCTCACCGTACTTCTTTATTTTATATTATTTTCTATCCCAGGGTATTTTAAAATTTTCCAAAGTTCTTCATTTTGAAGACAGTGATCATTTTGATGTTTGCATTATTGATAGACATCACTTCATAACCATATATATATATATATATATATATATATATATATATATTGCTGTAGAAAATATAGTCTTTGTAGGATTTTCAATTTGATGTAGTAATAGCATTTTGATCCTTCCAGATAAGTGCCATCTTTTTTTAACTTATTTTAAATTGTTGCCCTTTCCTGTCTCCTTTTTTCTGGATAAGTTTTTCCTTTGCTTCTTTCCTGACTCCATGTCCAAGACTTTCAAAGATGTTCACCTTTTCTATTTCTTCTCCATCAATTTTTATCACCACCTCTTTTTTGCACTTCCATGATTTTGGTCTTTTTCACATTCAGGTGTAATTCTATTGGCCCAATGACTTTCATCTTTCATTGTGACTAGAAGTAGAAGTGCAATCTCATCAGCATTTATTTCAAATCTTGAAGGTGCAGTCCTTGCATTAATGGCTCATCATATTTTTATTCTCCACTCTTGTTGAAGTTATGTTCTTGTTAAGGACTGAAGAGATGAGGTGACAATAATGCATCCTTTTTTAACAAGAAACTTTTTTATATTGTTCCACATTCTTGTTGCACCACTGACTGTTGACCTTCCTTAAATAAAATTAGATAAGGCCAATAAGTCGATGAGTTTATGATGGAAAAATTCATTTCCTGTAGGATTTACCATATTTTTTCATGACTTTACAGTTTACAGTCAAAAACTTATTGTGAGAAGTCATTGAAACATGCAAGAAGGCTTGTCAGTAAAAATCAGCTAAAATGTATATATTTTCTGTGGGTCCTGATTTCTCCTTTAGCATCCATAAAAATATTTAGATAAAACAAACATCCCAACACAGATATGATAAAGCAATTTTACCTAGATCATTCAAGCCAAAAGTACACTAAGACTAAGACTTTGTAGTATTTTGGAACATTTTGCTGGTTTCTCAATGAATGACTGTTATTCTCACTGTTAATTAATGCAATGTGTAAATTAGCCCATCCAGCTAGTCAATCAATCAATCAGATTCCATCTCATTGCTGAGGTTGGAGGCCATGGCTCGCCATTCGTCTCGCTGCATTGCCACTTTGCTGCACAGGTTTA
>JBCJKE010399589.1:0-22505 GCA_039654525.1 Melibe bucephala | reverse complement strand
ACCCCTCCCCCATTCTAGTCTCATGCTTACATTTCTTTCTTAACCTTGTCTCTCTTACTCTCTTACTCTCTCACTCTCTTCCTCTCTCACTCACTGTAAATCAGGATCAAGAAAATCTAGATTTTACTTTACCTCCTTTAAAAAAAAAAAAATGAAAATATGGTAATTGTGCGTTTTAGCATCCTCAAACAAGTATATTCGACTATTGCATTGTTCATCAAAGAAGAGCTAGCGGTATCAATAGTCAATTACTGATCAATATCATTAATATCAATAGAAAATTTGGGGAAATATCGATAGGAATCTTGAGAATTTAATTATATAGGGTTAGAATAAGATCTAACCCTATTAAATATTTTTAAAATGATGGATTCTCAGTCTTAAAGAAAGACACTAGAGTCATTCAAGCAAGTTGCATGAAACAACATCATCTGGAGCAGCAAATTGGTTATTCTTTTCAATATGAGACAGTAATTGGCTATCGATACTGAAGTCTTCATAAAAAAAAGTCAAAAATTTTGTAGTCCCTTCTAATTCTTTTAATTTTAAAATGCCAAGCTGCATAATAATAAAAAAAATACATTTACATGATTTTTCTTACTTTCAGATCTGTGCACATCTGCTGATGAGCTAAGCAAATACACATTTTGGAAGAAAAGATATTCACCAAACAGAGCCCAGGAAACTTTTGACTGGTTCTTAGAATCACACAAAATTTACCCTCACCTAGCATTTCATATTGAGGAGATATCAAAATTAAAGCGTGAGTCTTAAAAAACAAAATATTGTGAGGCTTGTCAGAAAATAAAAATTCATGTTTACTTTACTTATCATACCCAGCATACGACATCACTTTCACTACAGTCAGACTCAGAATATCAGTAATTTATGTGTACTTGTGGATATGTTTGTGTATCTTCCTAATTGTATCTCCAAAGAGATGTTGGTTTATATATATATTCTTTTCTGCTTCTTCTTTTGGCCTCGCTAGGGGTTGCTACAGTGGATCACATCCTCCTCTCTTACACCAGTGCATTAATATCTTTCTTAATTCCATTATATACATGTACCTTCTTGGCCTTTCCGTTTCCTCGTACCTGGTAGTGACATCTTCACCCTTTTCCTACCAAGGTGCTGTTCATCTCTTCTGTGAAAATGAATATGACCAAACAATCTCAATCTAGATTCTCTCACTTTGTCTTCAAACCTGGCTACGTTGGCATTCTCTCTAAATGTGCTCATTTCTGATCAAGTTACATCTCATTAAACCCATTGAAAGACAAAGCATCTTCATTTCAGCCACCTTCAGCTAATATTCCTGCTGCCACAGTCTTAGTCTTAAGGCCATACATCATTCCAGGGCAGACAATTGTCTTACTTATAAACCAACCCTTTCAGGTTTTTAGGTATCCTTTTCTCACACATAATTACATGCAGATGATATTGATTTATTAAAATAAATGGAGCAGTCAAGTCACTTACAACACTATTAACTGAAAGAAAAACCTGGTTCAACAGGCAGTGATCTCACAATTCTCTGTCGGTCAAGATAATAATTGAAATTTCTCAAACTGTCCATCATAATGCCAAAAACCATCAAACTATTTTACAAAACATTATTTTTAAAATGCATGTAGATCAGTACAGCTTTTTCACCACAGTTTTATAAAAAAAAAATGTCATCCTTTTTCAGGGAGAAATCACTCATTCTTAAGGTATGCTGAATTGGGGTGTGGGATGTCAGGGCTGTCATTAGTCACTTTCAAGGAGTCCAAAACTGCTCTTCAGCTGATTCTCACCGACTTTGTCATGGAAGCTTTGCAATATCAGGCATCTGCCTTTGAGAAAGCTGAGCCAAAAAATGCAAAATCTTCTTCTAAATTCATATGTGCAGATATTCTCAATTTGCCATTATTGAACGACTCCATGTCAATCATCGTTGATAAAGGTTTGTTGCTTTGTTGGTTTTCTTTGTTTTTTCACAAATTCAATTCTCTTGGTTTCCAGCGCCAATCAAGCTAGTCTATGTCTGTCTCTCTAGTTTTGTATAATTTGTGTTATCCTTTCTAGGTATTTTTGTAGTAGGTTCTTCATGTCATAAAAAATAAATTGCTTGAGCTTCAGAAAAAGGAAAAAGAAAAATCTTGACAATGGTGTCAGGCACAAATCATCCTTGTCGGGATTACCCAATTTCTCCTTAAATAACTTAGACAGGCAGATAACAGAAACAAAAGATAGACTGGGCAGTTTTATCCAAACTTTTTGGAAGCATTCCCATTTGACGTCATCTGCTAATTTTACACAATGTAGAAATAATAGAAGGGGTATTAGACATCAAGCTATTTTCAGAGAAATTGGAAAACTCAGACTTGATCGGTTTGTGCCCAACACCATCATTGTGTCATCACTACATACATTGCAAAAGTAGTAATACTAGTAATAAGTAATGCTCTTCCTTGTTTCCCTCCAGATTTTTTCTTTCACATTTTTGCAATTTATCATACATTGTATGTAAGTTATAGGTTGTTTGATTTGTGGAGTGTAAGATTATAAAAGGCCCATAGTTATTCCACTAGTTGCCCATCAAACAAAGGGTCAAATTCAAGACCACCTTTTTTGCATACAATGTATGCAAGGATTATCTAACAAACTAAGCTCGCTGATTGTCTGTACGCCAGCTACCTCATGATATTCGCTCATCTCTACAGAAAAAGCTTTGACCCAAAAATACAACAAACTTAAAATTTAAATATTGTTTTCAGAACAAGCTTTTGCTTTTGTAGCACTAGCACCATCAATGTGGAATAACTTATCTTCATATACAAGAAATGAAACAACTCTTGATTGATACCGTTGGGTTTAAGCTGAAGACAATTGTTACTGCAGGATTTCTAACTGCACATTGTCCTTTCATTAGAATTTAGATTAAGTGATTAAGTGTCAAGTATTAGCCGTGAATCAAAGTTATTTATTTTATACTTGTATAAGTTTGTTTCTACTGTTGTTTTTAAAAATGATAATCTTGTTTTGTTTGTTGTTGGGAATTTTTTTTTGTCAATGATAATGGTGATATTTTCCTTTTGTTGTTCTCATCTTGCTTTTGCATATTTTCTTTAAAGAATATGATGAAGAAATCTAACTGCAATATGTTGTAACCGTATTTAATTTCATTCTCTCTATCACACTATCAGTTAATTATTATTATAATTCTTGCTGTGTCAGTTTATTATTATTATTATTAGTTATTATTATTATTATTATTATTATTATTATTTTTATTATTATTAGTTATTATTATTAGTCATTATTATTATTATTATTATTGTTAATATGATTATTATTATTATAATTATTATTATTACTATATACAGCATAATATTTGCTAAACCATTGAAAAACAACTTTCTCTGCCTGATAATAACTGTTTCATAAATAATTGCTTCTGTTTTTTACAAAAAATTAGGCCCTCAACTCTCAACGGTTTGTCGTTTTCATACAGGGACCATGGATTCTCTTTTAAAAGATAGACATGAAGGTCAAAATAAAGCAAAAGATATGTTCTCAGAGGTGATGAGAGTGTTGGAAACTGGTGGCCGATACATTCAAGTGACAGACGAAGATCCAGACTCAAGACTTCTACTTTTTGAGGGCTTCCGTGATGGAGTCCAAAAAGATCACAATTGTCCATCACCCACAGGATATTATCACATGCCAGGAAATAGTGTTTCAGTTTCAAGTCCTAAAACTGAGCCACATGAATTTAGTAGGAGGAAACTTAATTCAAATCCAGAGAGAGACTCAAAACATTTGGACTTGGATATGTTTGAATCTGATACTGAGATTGCTGCTACTTCCACTTCCATGGATACCACATGGTCTTTTAAAGTAATTTCAGATGATGTCTCAGATAAAGACTATTTCATGTATTGGTGTAATAAAAGATGATATTAATGATAATCTTTTTGCAGATACATGTGTGTTTATTGAAATAAGATTTACTTATTTTAAGAGAACTTCATAGATATGAGGAGAGTCAGATGAGTTCAGCTGCAAGATTTGAGATGAGGATGGTGTAAAAAAAGGAGTGTTTTCACTCTTTTGCTGTCAAAAAAATTAACAGAGATATGTGTTGCATGGCCTGGTGTTGTCTAATGCATTTAAAAGAAACGATAGGGAGGACAGTAGTTTAACTGAAAGGAGAAGCAGATCACACCAAAGCTCTTGTCAAATTGTCCTCTTTAGAGATGCACAAATTGACAAAATATAAAAATAATATAAAATATATAAAGGAAGACATACAACATTTGACACTTTGACAGTAATAATATTGTCTTTAATTCATTTAACATCAGTGATGACAGAATGTTGAAAACAATTCAATTCATGACAAACTCAGTAGTCTTTACAAAGTAGAGAGCTACAGTCTTGCAACTGTAGCTCATCACTTCATCACTTTTTAAATCTTAAAATTCACCAACGTTCTGACAGTAATAATTAAGTTGATCCCTTTCAACCTTCAATTTCTTCATTTTCCTCAATCACTAAACAAATGACACCATCAACCCCTTCCCCCACTTCGCCCCATGTTTTTTGTTTTGTTTTTTGTTTTTTTTCTTTTTGTTTTTATAAGGGTTTTTTTATTTAAAGGAAAAAGGAGTAGGGTAACTGGATGGGGAGGGGGTGGGGGATTAAAGGAACAGCCATCATCAATCATCATCCTCTTCCTTTGCAAGACCACCGAAGACTTCTGATGGGACAATCTGTTGTGTGACTTCCATTTCTGAAAAGATGACATTTTTTAAACAGGAATTTGATTAGTTTGAGATAATTAAGATGTACATTATATGACAACTGTTCACAATTTTCATTTTCGCCCAAACTTTTTAATGATATGATGGGAGGTGGTAGCATTGAATAAGGTTATCACAGTATATAAAAGTATAAAATAAATGCATAAACCTGATAAATCAATGACTGAGCATCAATCAACATAATAACAGAGTGAACACAATGAAAGGGCATTTTGGGACAAACCTTTCTTCACAGAGAAAGACACATGAAAAAAACAACAACAACCAAATAACTAAAAACAAAAAGACAACAAACACATAAACCCTTCTCTCAAAAAAAAAAAGAAAAGAAAAAAGCGGCCATAAAATACACATAAAGAATGATATGCCACTTTGATAAGAATCAAAACACCGAATTTCAAGTTTAATATATCTCCACTCTGAGTAGGTTTTTTCCTACCTCCATTCTCCTTTCATTTTCTTTCATGAAATCCACCCCAAATCATATAGGTTCACTTTGCTGTGTTACTCTCTAAAGTAGTAATTATTGATTAAGGATAAATAGTGGTACAGGAATCTCAAAATGGTATTTGAGCGTCAAGTTCATCCTAAACATCCAATGTTTTCTTCATCACTGCAATACTCCCAGTACCCTTGACAAATGATCCATTCTAGTTCTACTCTAGCACTCACAAGACCTTTACCAGTTCACTTACTGGGTATCCTTTAACTCTTTATAGCTCAGCTTTCTGCACATTCAAATACTTATTAATGTGGCTTGACACTGACAAAAACATGCACAGAGAAAATTCTGGATTCATGGATCATGTCACTTTGGTAATGAAAAATAAAACTAATTACATTTTGACAACACACATTTTTGCAAACACAATCATGGTCTCTAATAACATTACTTCATGACGAGAAAGAGCAAGTGATAGCTCTCAAAGATTACTCATTTGTTTTTCCCAAGATGAAGATTTTGAAACGGACCCATTGTACGGTATAAGATAGTTTGGGTTGGGGGGTTTTTTCGTACAAACTCATTATTGTATCAACTCATATCCTTTCTTGAAGCATGCAAACAATCCATGCATCTCATTGTGTAGATTATTAGATCCCAGGACAAATTTTAGGCTCTGGCTTAACACCATGCATTGTAATGTAGACCTATTAGTAAAAAAGGCCTAAGTTACTATTAGGCCTACTAACTTTTGATTCCTTTTCATTTCTGCATGAAGTGGTTTACGAAAAAGATTGACTAGTCTCAATTTTTCCCAGAAAACATTATCTTTACTGTATTTAAATGTTACATTTATATAAAACAGAGTAGTTTAGTCAGCCGTAATGCTCACCTTCAACTTGAGCTTCATCATCGGATTCATCTTCTTCATCGTCAATGTCAATCTCCTCTGGGTTGTTGGTCTTGACCAGTTCCCCAAGCTCTTCAGTAGTTGTACTACTTCTATAGAATTGGGGGGGGACCACAAAAGTATGGTACAATGTACGAATATAAAAATAAAATTCAAGACCCACCAAAAAAAAAAAACTCTCCACAGTCCCTAATCTTATAATGGCAAACAAATGATAAATTAACACTAAGCCTCTGTAATATGAATGTGTATGTATTATATGCTGTGGGCAATGCTATCAGAAAGGAAAAACTACTCTGATGAAATCAGTGCTGCAAAAGGAAACAGAAGCGCCAAGGAAGGAAGGCAGACCATCAATAACTTTTGTGTGGTGAAAGTCGGGTTTTTTTTCCTGATTTCCATGTTAAATATTAATTACTCTGTTTATATATTTAGTCCTGAACATAGACGTGTTTTTCTTTTCTTTTTGTAATCATAAAAAAACAAAAACAAACCTGATTTTCTATGATTTCGTGGCCCTTTGGGAACCCTAATAAATATCAATTTCTCTGACATTGACTCAATTTTTTTATTATTCATTTTTATTGTTTTGGTTTGCTAACAAGTTGAACATTATAAAACAGATTTACTAGGAATCTCCACCAAAAAAACAACAACAACAAAAAAAATAGAAAGAAATTTACTATCATTGAGGGACCACTCACCGTACAAACAGCAGCTTCTTCTCCGCCTGGGCCTTCTCTTGCAGAGACTCATTGGCAAGTTGCCGCGCACGGGCTTCAAGCTGTTGCATCTCATCGGCACCCTCTATAAAAATAGAAAACGGAAATAACACTGAGGGAAGCTAACCTTTGAGGAGGAAATAGTATCTTTATCTATTGAATGATTGTTATTGTATTTTCACATTGTTTGATTCAATAGCAGGACTTCCTTCTCCAGTCTGGGCAATGAGAACATGTGCACCGTCATGTAGAAATCTGCTACTTCCTCTTCCGCGACTACATTTACAGGAACCTCAAGGTGGATAAAAGATGTAAAGGAAGAATATAAAGGGGGACACTAGTGTTTGTGCAAAATGTTTCAGAGAACATTTTCACTGAGAAGAAAATGTATGTGTCTGAATCTTCAATCAAATGAGAGAACATAAAAATAAAAGTACATGAAGACTGATTGAATTACTTGGCAAAGCTTTGCTGCTTTTTAAAGCAATTGTGAAGCAGTATTCATAGTAAAACCAACCGTCTTATGATATTTTCTTACTTGTTTTATGTTCTTAATCATTTTATAAAGTATTTCACTCTTCAATGATCTAGGAACTGATCTTTACAACATTTTTACAGCCATTATTGCTTTGGTTTTGTTGAGTTTTTGGTTGTTTTTTTTATTTTGGTATAACCATCTAAAGATTTCACAGCACAAGAAGGAAAGTCTATTGACAACCTCAATTTATGAATGTAAGTAAAAAAAAACTGTCTTGTGACTTACCTTTTTTATAAAACCTTTTATTATTCAACAAACTGGGAACCTATTTTCATGAAATTTTCCCCGCCACCGTAAATTAAATTTATTCAGATCTATACAAAGTTCCATAAAAATCACTTTATTTGGGTTTTGTTGTTTTTTAGGTAAAACTACTGTATGTGTGTGTGTGTGTGTGTGTGTGTGTGTGTGAAGACATCTTTTAAAGAGAACTGTAAAGCCATCTCTTTTGCATTATATTATACACTATGATCTCAAAAAAAATAAATAAATAATAATAATAATAATAAAAACTGAAACAAACCTGCAGCTGTTTCTGGTTTCTTGTTTTGAGCTGCAAGCATCTGAGCTGACATAAAGTTGACCTGAGTGGTAGAGCAAAGAAAAGATAGATGACTAGAAAAAAACAGTTGGATAAAAGTCATCAGAATGTTTTCATAGCTGTACTGTAAGGAATAGGGTACAAAGATTTAAACAGTCATAAACAAATCAGAGTTTTCACTTTAGAAAATGTTAGGGATAATTTAAAAGTGACACTAATGATTCAGGTATTTTTATGCCGCCAACATCCATATTTAAACTATACAGTAGTGACATGGACTGTCAGCATTAATGCATAAAAAAAGAACAAATTGAAAAATATAATAATATAAAAAAGGATATCAAAATGGAACCATAAATGGATTCATTAAGTCAACTGATTTGATACTCGTTTTAGCTCTGTGAGTTCCAGGCTGTCCCAACAGCAATTTAAACCCATCATCCCTCCCACTCACTCATTCACTCACTCACCCACCCTCCCTCCCTCCCTCCCTCTCTCTCACTCTCTAATTTGCGCAAGGGCATCCTACAGTCGTTGCGAGAGGCAATCTAGTTCTAGACGGTGGTGATTGGTGGTAGGCCTAATTTAAATTAGTCATGTGTGATTATAAGGGTACATTGTAGTGTTTTCTGAATCTTACTATCAGTAATTAGGCAACATGAATCCTAAAATGCGACTGTCCTGTTCATCCTACTCATGGGAAAACCAAACATGTACTCTAAACAGCATTATCAACAATTATGTATACTACAATGTGCAACTGAAATAAAGAACTACTGATGTAAAAGAACTACTTGTATTGCTTGGGCTTGTTCTTTACATCAGTGTTTTACTGTATCTAAGAAGCTACATCAAAGGCGCATTACCTGAGTGTTGTAAGTGGCCTGGACACTCCTTTTGATCCTGAGCATCTCTCTGACCGTATCTTCATTGCCATGGTTGATCTCAAACTCCTTCCAGGATTCCCAAAACTGAGGTGCTACCTACAAATGATAATTCAGAAGCAAAAAAGAATTGAATGTCAATGGAAAAACTAAGCTGTATCATTTTCAATGCTATATTAAATGTCAAAATCTATTATCCATTTTAATTCCCTACCATTTGAGATTGTCGGGTTCAAATAAATGTCCTCATCAGACAATAGATGAGAAAGACGGAATCTATAATGAAATAAAATAACACGATTAAACAATCAGAAGTATTCTTGATTTTAAAATCTTCTGGATGAAATAATAAAATGTCTTTATTTTGACCACTTATACCTGTATACAGATTGCAACAGGTTCGTTTCAGTCTTTGGTTATATCGAACCAGTAACCATTCATAATAATTGTATCAACTCATGTCCTTTCCTCAAGCATGCAAACAATATACCATGATTTAGATCCCATGACAAATTTTAGGCCCAGGCCTAACACCACACAATGTAATGTTGGCCTATTAGTAAAAGAGGCCTGTCACTATAAGGCCTATTCACTTACTAGACGTAGCTTAAAAAAAAAAAGTCCACTCTATTAATCCCTGAAGGGAAATTATCTTTTGGCTTTTAACCGAAAACTGAGCGTCAGCAGCAAGAGCAGCGCCACAAATGTAGGCAATAATCTGTGTTAAAAACATTGCCCAAGGGTTTACGGGGCTCGAACGCACAACCCCTCAGTTGCAAGTCCAAAGCACTACCACTGAGCCACTGTGACCACTTACTACTATTGGGAACATGTACACAAAAACTATGCTCATGTCACACTCTCAGTTCAACGGGTGGTTTGCACACAGTGTGCAATCCAACATGAGTGGCCGATCAAACATAGGTGGGACATAGGAGGCAGTCTTGTTCATATTTATACAACATAACAACATACCCTCGGGTCACTGATTTGGGAGCCATGGGAATAAATGGCTCTCGCTCTGTCAATTTCTCCAAGTTTCTTCTCCAGGTCAGCAAATCTAAGACACATTTCCCTGGAAAAAAAATTGAAACACAGATGGAACTGGTACTGAAAAATGTTGACAACGAACTATCATAGGTCCGAGATCTTTGCTAGAAATGTCATACTTCTACACCAAAACATTTTTGCAACATCAAAAAGAAAAAATCCCATACAAAACCAATATTGAAAATCATTTTAAGAAATATTGATGAATTATTTCTTAATAGCTGTTAAATACATTTTAAAGAGAGGAAACATTTCAGTAACTTAAACCAGGATGTCAACAAAGAAAGAATTAAAGAGATAAAAGAAGAGTTAACTCATTGCAAAAATACCCTTAGGTTTTAAACACAGACCTAGCTTCATCATTGGCAAGAACTTCGATGGCCTGCTCGTAGATACTTCTTGTGTGAGTCACTCCATAGACTTCTGCTGCCTTCTTGATGTAGATATTAAACATCTGAAAACAAATTAACCGGCAAGCAAAGCCATATCAATACAAAAGACAAAACAATTTGATTCCTTATTGAAATATACAGTAATGAACCCCTCAATCATCTCTTAAATCATAAAATGCACCACACACCTTAACTCAATGTAAAGAAAACTCAATATTCAATTTTCTGAATCAAGGTCGATCACTAGCGCTCATAGATTTAGTTATTACTAAGCTCTCATTGTCCAAAGCGTGCCAAGACCAAGACACTTTGACAATGACAGAAAAATAAAAAGTAAAATACAAGGGTATTAGCTATGGCAACATATGTGCTTAAAACCAGTATCTCCTCAGCCAACAAACTTACAATGAGAAGGACAAAAAAAACATTAGAGGAACCCCATACATACAACCCCCCCCCCCCCCCATCCCTGCTTTGTAACAAGACCCCTTCATAATCACAGGTTTAAAGGCAATGTAAAATCCCTGGCTAAATAAATGTATTCGCCTATTTTACAATAACTTGCGTCATCTTACATCATTCTGCTCTTCGAGAAGAACCGCACGTGTGGCCCTATCATAGACAGCCATGGCATGTCTAGCCATTCCGTGTTCCATCTCTAGCTTGGCGTACAGCAGGTAAATTTCTGGAGGCAAACACAAACAGCTGAATGTTATATGTGATTATTTAAAAAAAAAAAAAAAAAAAAAAAAAAAAAAAAAAAAAAAATCCACTCTTAATCCCTGATGGGAAATTTGTCAGGCTTTTAACCGAAAACCGGGCATCAGCTGAAATAGCAGCGCCATAAACGTAGGCAATTTGTGTTAAAAAAAACTTGCCCAAGGGTTAAATCACCATGTCCCCACTGGGACTCAAACCCACAACCTTTCATTTATAGGTCTGAACTTCTACCACTGAGCCCCTGTGAAGGGGATATAATTCTGTACAGAAAAATGTTCTTTTGGCTGGATTACCTTATGTCCAATGACATGGATTTTTTAAACTGTTACTGTTATAGATAGACATGTGTATCACTGCTTCATTACAGGATTTATTCCTTTGAAATAATGCACATATTCTCCTACCAACAATGACTGATATTTTTTTTTTATAAAAATTTAAAGATGCACTTACAGTGATTTTGTGTCAAACAATTTCAAAAAGGGCAAGTATTCCATTTCGAAAATGCTGAAACTAGTAACAAAAAAAAAAAAAAGAAGAAGAAGAATAGAAAGAATAGAAAAAATCTAAAATATTTGAATTGATCCTGCTGGCTTACCTTTAGCAAACTTTTCTGGGCAATTTTCCAGACACTGCTCAAATAAATCTCTGGTTCTTTCAAGCTTTGTTCCTTCCTGGTTCAGATGCAATAAAAGATATGATTAGAACACTTATTCATATGGTACATATGCTACAATATGATGAGGCAATGACAGGAAGCTTTTTTGAAATAAAAAACAAAATAAATTGAAATGGAAGAAAAAAAAACACAAAAAAAAAAAAAACATGCGATGATTTAAAAGGATATAACAACTCACATATCTTCCGATAAACTTTATCAGGTAGGTGTTCCAGATGTCATACACATTGGGCCATTTGAAAAGCGCGATTCCTTTCTCATAGGCCTGGGGATAAGAAATGATAAAAAAGGGGTGATAAAGTACAACAAGACAAAAAAAAAAACAACAAAAAATTATTATTACATGTATTTGCGAACATTTCTTTTTCCAGTAATTTCAGGGACAAGTAGTAAGCACATGCGTATTGTATAATATTTACCCTATGGAGATGGCACAACTCTTAAATATGTTATATAATTATCGATTTAACAATGCATAACATTTGTCCTATTTGAATGACACACTTATTATATATCACTTTTTAAGCACCTGTAACAACCTCAAACATTCACCATGTTTATATATTTTATGAATTATATGTATCATGTATTACGTTAAAATAATGTATTTTTTCTAGGTGATGTATTGAATGGTAATTGTGATGGTGATAAGCCAAAACAAATTCCTTTTGGGATGAAAATAAACCATCATCATCATCATAATCATCATCCTCATTATTACTAATATCAACTAATATGCATCAACAGCAACAGTCGTTGACACCTAACCTTGAAAGCTTCCTCAAAATAGTTGTTCTCCTCAAGAAACATGGCGTAGTTGATGATGATTTGGGGCGTGGCAATGCGCAGGTCAATGATCTTGTCATACACAGCTTTGCAGGTCTGTAATGATGAAACACATTACTCTGAGTAAAATCTGCTATGGCGTGAAACTAAAAATGTCCACGAAATCGAATGATGAGAAACTGAAGGTTTTGGGTTGGAAAGAAAACGACAAGTACCAACCAGCAAATATTGATTCTATTTATGATCTCTAACAACAATGTAATATTAAAAAGTTAAAACTGCGCTAGCAGATTGCAAAAAAAAAAAAAAAAAAAAAAAAAATTTCATTGTACTAGCAGAATAGCCAAATCTGATAAAAAGAGTCATTCTTCATTGCAGATAATTTGACTCCAATTTAACATTAACTTAACAACTACGAACAAACAAAGCCATCAAGCCAGTGTGGAGCTTACCTTGAAAGTGCCAAAGCTTTCCTCTAAGTCAGCGTACAACGACCAAACTTTGAGAGACTTGTGGACTCTGGACTGAACTGTTTCCGTCTGTCAATGTAGAAAAGAATTAAATTGGTCAAAGATCGGCTTTTAATACAAATTTAATAGTCATCAAGGTAAAAAATACCACCAATAACATATAAACATACAAAGCCTCTATTAAAAAACAAGAACAAAAATAGCCTAAAATATAGAAATATATGGTAAAATATGTTTTTTATACATTTTATTACAGGAATTACAATTGGAGTGATGATTTCTAGGACTCTTTCAAAAAACAAAACAAAACAAATAAAATATATAGTATAATTATGTGAAATATATTCCAACATTAAGAGGACTTAAGCCTTAAGCATAGCAGAGATGGACAGATGTCTTTTTGCACTTTCACAATTCAATAAGGATGAACGGATACATCTGTACTGAAAAAAATTCTTGATGGACGACTAATTCACTATTTGAAGGAAATGATAGCACAAACCTCATCATGGTATGCCACTTGTCGTTTCAAAGGAGTTGTGGCTCTTTGCATGAGTTTCAACGCTTCTTCGCTTTCACTGCCAATGCACCAAAGAAAAAAAATTAATTAAAACTATCATCATATAACCTTTCATCCAATGACAATGTTGAGTCAAATGCAGGAACAGAAGAAAAAAAATTAAGAAATGAAATAACATTAAGACTTCATTTCCAACTCTATGAATCAGATCTATTGAGGCAAAATGTACTTGAAATAAAAACCATGCTTTTCCCTGTTCATCTGGAGCTAGGACCAGTATCTTGGCCTATTTCTCAAAGACATAATTCTTTTGTATGCAGAGCCTGATGAAAATATTATCCTCAAACGCGTTCCTGCAAAACTTGTTCAAAAGGCACTCTGCTCACTGAAACCCGGCTTTTCAAAATGAATGCATCATGGTGGAAATCAGTCGATGTGGTGGGAATCAGCATCTCACACGGCCAGTAAAAACAAAACCAAACATTAAAACAAAACAAAAAATCCCCCCCACCAACAAAAACTCACTCATGTCTCAACTCCATTTCTGTCCATTCACACCAAACACTAGCCAGATCATCCACATGCTTGTAAGGAACTTGTGTGGCTTTCTCAAATACGATTCTGGACTGGAAGAAGATAGCATAATGGGTTTTTTTTTCATAAACAACGGCTACATATTATATGGCAATCAATTTCAAATTTTCCTCCCTTACTCAAGAGGTCTAGACGTGTCATGTTGATTGACTGAACAGTCTCTCAAGTGATAAGCATTGATCTTGACAAAAAGCAAGTAAATGATAAGAGCAAATATGATGAATCAACGGTGAATGGGTAAGAACAATTATAAGACATAGCTTGTTCATCTATTGAACTCAACTGCTAATGCTTATCATTCACACACAGATATAGATAAAAATGTTTATTCAACTTCTATGAGACAAAATTGTTCTTCAATTGTCCTTAAAGAAGAAAATTGCTTAGGTCATGAATAATAAGTGATACGCTTTAATTAAAAGGAAAATAAGATACACAGAAACCATACAACTTATCTATGTCGACTGTAATTGGATGATACAGTGATTTCATAACATATCTTGAATTTCTAGCCACAAAATGCTCACATCTTCAATCTGATCATTTTTCTCATAGAATTTGGCAAATTCTACCCACAAAGTGTGGGGTCGACCGGAGGCTATTTTTGGGTCTACTGTTTGGACTGCTTCAGTGAAAGTATTGATGATCTGGTGGGAAAAAAACAATAAATAATAATAATTACAATAATACTAATAATTATAATAATAATAATAATTATAATAATAATAATAATAACAACAACAGACCTGAATTTTCAAAATCAGCAGTGGCAGTAACAAAAATTCATTGTCAACAAAGAATAATAATATTCCATTTTGTGAGGAAAGAAATTTATTAAAAAAATTATAAAATTATAAACTAAAAGTCTGTCCACGATGATTGACCTTTTCCTCCAAACCATGAGCTATAGATGGGTCAAATTTTATCTTCAAAATCCGATAAATTAATGATAACCTATTGCATGACCTTGATACATTCAAGAAGACAATCACCTCACACAACAAACCCTTAGGAGTGGTGAAAAATTTATAGTGATAGGGAGGGTGTATTGACTTTTGCATCTCAACATCTAGATCTTGATATCAGGCATACCATTGAAGACAAAGGCTGATATTGACGTGATAAAAACAATAAGATCTATTCAAGATTCAAAATACAAATCCCTTTCTTCTTCTCCTCAATGGGACTCATTTCACTTTTGTATTAAGTGGCTCTCCTTCAACATAATCCCTTTTCCCTATTTGCCAATCACTCCTCTTAAAGGGGCTTAATACTAATGACTTAATCCCCACCCCCTCTTCCT
The DNA here is from genome assembly GCA_039654525.1 of Melibe bucephala. NCBI lineage: Eukaryota > Metazoa > Mollusca > Gastropoda > Nudibranchia > Dendronotidae > Melibe > Melibe bucephala. The sequence continues at coordinate 7,143 of JBCJKE010399589.1, read as the reverse complement.
CCTTTCTGTGAGGTTGTTTAACAACATCATAGTGGATGGTATAATCCATCACACTTGACCCATGGTCCGGTATCAATAACAGGCAGTCATTTAATTTCAATATGATTGCACTCTGATATGCTGGGCCTTGCTCAGTTCAGCAGTCAGAACTTTAGAAGTAATGATATTATTCAGTCATATCCCTTTTGCTTATCAAGTCCAACAATAATGATTGATTACCAATTGCTCTTAATCTGAACTGAATGCTTGCGGTGGTTGGCAGCTTTATCTTCCTATTCGATTGATTTTAAAATACTTTTTCGATAAGTTCGTTACAACCAAGCTCACCTTAAAAAGTTCATACCGTTAGTCAATTGACAAAAAGGAAGGGTTTTGGGGGGAGGTGGGGAAGGTGTCACAATTAATGCTTACCTCTCTTGGTTTCCCTTCAAATAGAGTGACTCTTTTATGCCATTCATGAACGTTATGAGGATTCTGGCGCAGGAGAACGCTAAACAAACAAAATAAAAACAAACAAAAATTATTTCACGGTAGGTATATACTTTAAGGATTTTGGGGTGAAAAAAGCAATAACAAAGAAAACAAAGAAGAATAGGCATGAGCTGAAAGTAGGGTATATAAAAGTGTTGACAGAAGTAAATGGGTGACAAGACAAATTACATGCACCAATCAACAATCTGCCCAGGGACAAAATGAAAGTAGGAAAACTAATTACCACTATAACAATTCACTGGAAGAGAAAATATAATTACACCTTAACAACCCCCAACCCTGCTGTGGTAAAACAACAACAACAACAACAACAACAAAAAACCCTTGAAGTAACAATCAACCTTAATCATTCTAAAACTAACGTCAGTGCTGCACTTATTACCTATTGAGGAGCAAAGGTCGTCTGTCCATCAGATCTTCCAACCGGGCCAACCTGACTTCAAGCTCAAGGTCATCTGTTTAATCAAGATATAAATTTAGCATTAATAGCATATAATAAACAATTTCTTTTGTTATTCCCCTTGTTTCTTAGAGAAAGATGCTATGGTAAAAGATGAATAATATGAAAAGTGACATCTGATTATTTTAAATAATACTAAATTGCTATTTGAATAGGCTGTGCTTATTCCCCACCGGTGTTAGTACTATTATTACTATAGCAAGCATGCACTGATACTGATACGATGCGTAGGCTTATTAATAGTATGATGGCCCAAAACACAGGTTGGGAATAGACACTTCGTTTTGAATAATATGAAAAGTGACATCTGATTATTTTAAATAATACTAAATGGCTATTTGAATAATAAAAAAGTGCCATCTGGTTATTTTAAACAATACTAAATGGCTATTTCTATGCTTCACATTTGACTCCCAAGTATCATGATGGATAAATTGCTTTTCATTATTTTTGCAAGTGTAACATTGGCATACTAATTAAGTACTGCTGGCTGATCCATTGTGCAGACTCCTCAAGACGTATACTGTCATGATAAAACGAAGGGTCAATTTTTTGTTTTTCCCAGAAAAACCAATTACATTTTGGAAGCTGATAAACTCACAAAATTTATAAAAATGCAGAAGTTATAAGTCTTTTTAAAAAATTCAAAGCGAAGGCAAGAAGAGGGACAAAACATGGTTTGATCGATTTTGACAAAACCATAGAGGCCATAAAAAAAAAAAAAAGCTGCCCTTCTTTTGCTCATTGCAGAAGAGGAGAAGAATGCAACTATAATGATTCTGATAATAGTGATCAGCTTTTGGGAAATGTTAAAGAAACGGGCTCAAAATAGTTTTTTTGCTCAGAATGGTGCATATTATGTTATATCCAGAACCATAGATTTTCCGAATAAATAACTTCTAGAAACTTAAGCAAACAAATCTCTCTGCTATCCCAATCCAAATCTCAAAAAAGATGAAGAAAAAAATGACAAGGAAATAAAACAATTAATTACAACAACAAAAATGTCACCAAAAATAAAATAAAAAAAGGATTAGAACCAATAAAAAAAAAAATAAAAAAAGAAAGAAAGAAATTCTTCCAACAACACTTTTTCATAAAATCAATTAAAATATTAAGGAAATAACACATGCAATAACAAAAAGTCTTTTGTATTGTGACAGACAGTCGAGGGGGGACTTCTTACCTTCTTCATGTCCACCTTCTTCCTCCATTGTCTCCATTTTAGCAGCAATGATACTTTTCTCAAACTGAGCACAGGCGTCAAAGACTTGAGTGAAGTCCCTCACTGTGATGACTGTCTGTATGGCCTCTTCATAAATATCCCGAGCCTAACAACCATTGAAGACATCATAAAAAGAAAATTTAACAGAATTATCCTCAAAATCTAAATAACCAATATTTAAAAGTCAGACCTTGAATCCTAAATACATTGACAGACACATGTTTCCAACATACAATACAAGTTATTATATGTTCTTCTTTTCCATCATACAAATTTAATGTATACAAATGTCTGGATTATACTTTTTCCATATGGCTTCATCGTACAGTCAGGACATATAAAACAGCATATATTGTGTATAAATCCACTTACGCGTTCAAAATGACCGCCTCTGATATAGTAATCTGCCAGAGAGTTCCACAAAACACCAATCTGGTCAGTGTATCGCTTCAGACCCTGTCGAATGATGGCCTCAACCTTAAGAGAGGTGACTTTGTCCGGATTTTTGGCAATGAGTTCACACAGCTGATTCCACAACTGATTCAAGAAAGAAAGCAATTATACAACAGTAACATACACAGCCACAAACCAAAAGCCCAACAGTATTTGCAAAAGCCTAACACTTTATTGGACCAACAATCCTTCTGAAAGATTACTATAATAAAAATAAAATTAAGTCAACCCCACTCACTTACCAACAGCAAAACTATTCTTCAATCCAATAGTCAAATAAATATTCAAGAGTTGACATGTGAACAAATAAATAAATAAATAATTAAATTAAATAATCACAACCTGTGACAAGACTTCTAAAGTAGTAAAATAACTGACCTGATGTTTTGACTTTCCCTCCGCTGACACAAACGATTCCAAGTTTATAATATCTGCCAGTCTCTGGGCTGCCTCATCCAGCCACCCGATTGAAATAAGGAAGCTAATGTACTCCTCGGAACCCTCGTTTTGAAGCTGTTAACGATTAATTGAAAAATTAAATACAGTGCCTTAAAAAAAGATAATCCACTACAAAGTAAGTCTCAGTTTGAAAAAAAAACAGCACGATCGACAATCCTTTCACATCCCAAAACAGCAATAAAACAAACAAAATATTACGACAACAGCAACAACAATTTTTTTAATCCCTTAAAAAGAACCAAAGATCAAACAAACAACACTCCTCCAAGTACTTTTGCAAAAACAAAAATCTAAAACAAATCAAAATACATGTTCACAAAGCTTAATAGTTTTAATCAATTATAAAAACAAAAAAATCCAGATACAACAAAACAGTGGCAATAATAATAAATTAAAAAAAAGAGAAACATCAGACATTACTTAAAAAAAATAAACAAAACGAAAAAGAAACTATTCAAAACATGCTAATTGTTTTCAACATCTCATGCATTTCAATCAATTCTTGCTATTTGAGGTAGTTGTACCTTTAGATATCGTCGATAAACCCTAACTGCTGTCTCCGGTAAGTTGTGGGATCTGACAAACTTCAAGTAGAGTGGCCAGATGCGGTTATGTTGGGTTATAGGCAGGGCCCTCAGGGCGCGATCAAAACACCTTCGTGTGCGAGTAATCTTCCCTTGGTCAATCAAAAAGTGTAGATAGTCCAACCACATCCTGGGCATCTGATGAAAAATATTCATGGAGTATTTACGAACTTGTCAAAGAAAACAAAAACTGAAAAGAAAAAAAAACAAATAACAAAACAACCTTAAACGTATCTGCCCATTTGAATCAAGGGACATGCCATGTGTAATCATCCCAGTCACTTATTATTGTATGTATATGCCTTAATTTTAAATAAATATACAACTTACTTGTCTTCTCACATATAATTTTCCTAGTGAATAAAATTATCACAAATGATAATTTAACAAACAAAGCAAGATAAAGAGTATTTTAAAGAGCTAAATCCTACAGCAATGAACCTATGATATAGCTCTTTTATAATTATTTGAGTATCTAATATACACCACATGACATTTTCAGGTTCTGTAATATACACTGAGAAAAATTGAAAGGACCTTACAAATATTGATAAATATTAAAAGAGCTGTCAAAAAAGAAAAGAAAAGAAAAAAAGAAAATGAAAATAGAAAAAAACACACCTTATGCATAAAGACTAGAGATCTTTCAAAAGCACTGTTGACTTCATCATACGCTGGGTCTGTTACTACGAGGCCACGAACTTGTAAGCGAAGCAATTTGAGGTAGTTGTACCAAAGCTTGTAGCTGCAACAAAATTGGGGTAAATATGAAGGAACAAATAAAGTATTACCATAAATTTATACTACACAAATATGTGTGATGAAACTTGTCAAAGATCATACACACAAAAAAGACGTCAAGCAATACCATCTACAGAAGACTTTGACATTGATTAAAGTGTAAGTGATTCCTCATTGTAATGAGCAATTAAAAAAACCATAAATTTATTTTAAAGAAAAAAAAAAGAAACTTTCATCAGCGATTGGGAAGTAATAATTTATTAGAGCAAATAGCTACAATTTACGCATAAGATACATTTGATCGAGAGATCTAATTCAAGTACACTTTTGCTTTCTTTGAAAAGATAAATTAATTCTTCAATTTTTATACATGAATATTGTACCTCCCTGGCAACTGCTTCAAAGCTCTTTCATACACCGTGTTGAGGACTTCTTTATGAGCACCTTTCTTGTGTTCAATGTACCGAAGCCAACACTTCACATTGTAAGGATTCCGAATAATGTCTTCTTCATATGGTAAATCATCCTCCTCCTAGAGTACCAAGAAATTGAAAAGAGAGAAGAGAACCATGCAGAAATAAATCATTTGTCAAAATTATATCATTTCAAAAGCAGGCAAATTGAAAGAAAATTTTATTTTGATGAGATGAGTGATTAAAGACACCATGTTAGATTTTTTTTTTTTTACATTAAAAATGGTTGACATAAAATTTTGAATATTAATAATTTAATCAAATGTCTTTGATTCTCATGTAAACTTGTTCAAACACGGTCCCTTTCCTCAATAATTTCACTGAATGTGAATTTCAGACTAAGGGACCATAATGCGAAAAGACGAATGTATCAGTAGATCTCGCAAAAAGGAAGATAAAGACATTCTTTTTTTCTGTCTGAGTCAAAATTTCTCAATATGTAGCAATTTGTTGGGATCTTATCGTCGGACTTGTTCTAATTCTATCAAAATATATATCTCTATTAGAAACATCAATTCAAATATCTGTATTACAGTAGCTTTCGCGAGAGTGCCCTCTGGCTGAATGCCCGCTGTCTAGAGGTAAGACGCTCGACTTGTAATCGAGAGGTTGCAGGTTTGAACCACGCTGCAGGCCCTTGGGAAAGGTTTTCCATGTATACCACCTTTTCCTCACCTCAGCCAGGCTGGCCGTAAACAGCGTTATCTCCATCCGAAGAACAATGCATTGCGGCTAACTGGCAGCATGTTCTGTCTTATTTGCTCAGTGTTGCGGATGGCTAGGGACCCCTTGTAAAGCGCTTTGAGCACAACAAAGTGGATATTGCGCTATCATATAAAGCTCCAATTACTTTTTTTTAACTATCCCCTGATCCCACACTACACCGTGCTCACCCCACCCTGCCAGGGAACCAAGCAGGAAGCTTGTCATCAGCCAGCATGCTTTGATGTTCGATAGGCTAGCCTACTCCCCTCCTTCACCCCACCCCCTTTTCACTAACAAGTTACAAGTCGAATTGAACTAAAATCATTCCAGCTAGTCAAGTAAGATATACATATATTATGACACATAGTAGAGGAAAACAAATTCAGGAAATCAGTTAAAAAAACACAAACCAAATTAAAGAAAAACAAACAACAGCGTAATTTTAATACATTTTCAAAACATGTCAGTGATTTGTTTCTCCCCATAACCGATGAGACAAGATGGCTGTCAGGCAGCCAAAGTGACTGGTTTCCTGAGTATTTTTCACAAGATGACAACACAGCCCTAACCGATGAGACAAGATGGCTGTCAGGCAGCCACAGTGACTGGTTTCCTGAGTATTTTTCATAAGATGACAACACATCCACGCCTGATTTTTAAACTTTGAGATATTAATTGATTAAACACAATCGCCAGTGAGATTTTTTTTTAAGAAAATTTTTTTTAATTTGCTGTAAAATGCGAAAAAGTGCAAAATTTGTGGCTGTGCAAATTCAGCCAAGGCTAGTCAGTGGGTAATTCACATTGCCATTGTTTTTCCACCTGAACTTTTGTTGAGTGAAGGACATATCGCGTACATATAAATATGTACCTGGATCCGTCTAGAATTTCCACCGACAACGAAATGAAAATTGAAACTGCCAATCATATTTTCACCAAGAAAGAGAATAAATTGATTTTTTACCATTTGATGGTGGGTTCTGTATATATATATTCGCCCCGCTTTGCCTCAAACAATCACCTATGCTAGCGGCAGGTCCCGTATTTTGCCCTCCCCCTGACCACGTGCCATCGTCACCCACTTACGCGGGTCCCGTATTATGGCATTCCAGTAGATGAGTAAGGGGTAGCTGCCTGTATTACTAATTTTACCTTGTGTCATCGCGTCAAATGACGCAAACACACATCGGCCAATGAAAGTTGAGCATTTATACACATATTATGACTACACAAAAATCGAAAGGATTAAGGGAAATCGTGTGTATATAACCAATTTAGGCATTTTCACTCTAACTTACAAGATCAATGCAGGTCAAGTGAATAATACGATCCATTTTGCGGATACAGGTAGACATTTTTTTATTTTATTTAATATAATCATTTTGAAATATCTGAAAAGTGAATATCAGCCAGGAATAATAATTTTGCTTTCGTCATTATTTGGAAATCGGTCTCATGTCTTTAGATCCTTTCAACTTTCAGAGCCTGGACCTTGTGTTAACAAGATGCCCACTATTATATCATCAAGAGTCATAAACGTCAAGCTTTCCA
>JBCJKE010398478.1:0-15555 GCA_039654525.1 Melibe bucephala | reverse complement strand
CCCCCAAATCCTCAAATATCCAACACAGGCAGTGCAATTGCAATAAATATATGTGGGACTATCAAACTATCATTAACACAAGAATATCATTTTGAGCAGGAATTCTCTTAATCTTTAAATCAAAAATAAAAAAAAGACAAAAACCCTGACACATGTTACATATAATAAAATTCCCACAATAAAAATGCTAAGAATTAAGAGATATATCTGATTGTCCCATAATTAAAGGTCCAAATTATTTTACAAATTTGCCTTCCCCATAACTTTACTAAAAGAACAAGTACTAGTATTATATATACATGTATATTGTTTTATATACTATTGGATTTTATATTTAATTTAATAAACAATAATGACAGTACTCCAACAATGATTAAAATAATATGATTATTATATACAGCCTTCCCCACAGACTAGCATTAGCATCAATGGAAATGGAAAAGAAATAGAAAATTGAATTTCACTTATTGACAGCATAACAACATTCTGTTGTATGTAGTATGCGATTGTATTTTCAATTTGATACAAGGTGGCTTAACATACAGTATAGAGAGCCAAATGGATTCGCTAAAAATTAAATGAAGATCAACTACAGAGAAGCCCTGCAGGTTTGCTGAAATTATGGAACGTTTAAATATGATTTATATTAAAAAGTAAAAAAAAAAACCCCAAAAAACCAGGTACCAGTGAAAAACTCCAAAGAAACAATCTATGTAGCTTGGGAAAAAATGGGAGAAAGAAAGAAAATTCTCTTTTACTTTTAGTTCAGTTTCTCATGTCTTTGTCACATTTTATCAAGATTCAAAATCAAATCTTTACAACAAATCACAGAAAACTAGAAACAATATTTGTGTTGACTTAACCAAAGTCTTTTGATCACAAATCAATCATATTTAAATTATTTACAGTCACACAAAGTCAAATATTTACCACACGATACTGCTTATACTTATAATTGTATATCAGACCATTGGGCAGAAACCAAATGAGACACAAAAGAAACTAGGACCATTTTTTTCCCCTGCTCAAATTGTCTAAAACAAGAAATTACATAGCTGAAAGTTGCAGAGAAAACTCTAAAATCTGGAAAAATCTCTAGGAATGGATCTTCTAATTTTATCTCCACTACTGGTCTAATTAGTTTATAATATGGTTTCTTTGTTCGTCCTTTTTTTTTTTTTTTTTAAGAATTATATTTATCTCTAAAAACACATCTCTCATTACATAATAGGTGCAGGTGGCATGAGAATGAAAAATCAAACATCTCTAGAAGAAACAGTGAATCTAAAATATTTTTATTAAACAATCTATAGACCACTGTGTTGTTCTCCTTCTAGACCATTGTGTTGATCTCATTTTGCAGACAGTGGCAGATGTGTCTCGTTATATATATATTATCAATTCAATCATCACTGTGAAAATAATGCTTCAAAAATTATTTAAATTAAACACTGCAGACATAATACTAATAACAGCACTCATTATCGTTATTCGTAATAGCAAACAGTGCTGTCAAATAGCAGTAGATGAATTCATACAAGAGAGAGTATAGTTTCATGTTTGTAGTCACAGCATTATCTCCCACTATTAGAAAGAACTAGTTTATTATTAAGGCACAACAATAAAACCAGGGAGAGAAGTTGATAGGAGAGGACAAAATCAAAAGTCACCTGCTCATGTTCGACAAAGGCCTAGAGAGCATTCATCTTAATAGGATTGGCCAAGATGTCCACTTGCACAAAGTTACAAAGAGTAAGCAATCTAAGCAATCTTTTTCCTCCCAGGAAAAATAAAATATAATGACAACAAACAAAGCAAAACAAAATTCAATAAAAAGAAACCTGGGAAAGGGGAAGCAATCATACTTGACACATTATACTATACTTCTATTTTTTAATAATTTCAAAGTAGTGTCCCTTGGTATTTTCCCCTGTGTTGTGAATGGGAGCTAACTAATAACATATCAGTAGTGCCTGTTGAAACAGTTTGATTTAAACATGACCCTTAGGGAAGTCTGGTTGGCTATGATTTCGATGAAACATATCACAAATATACATGATCTACTAAGTTGAAAATTAATTTGGCTTTGTTAATTTTTGCCAATATTTGAGAACCACATATTCAACAATTTTCAAATGATATTCTTGCACTTGCCACAGATTGAAATTTGAAAAAACTGTATTGATATGATGGATGTGGCAAGTCTAAAATGTGTCATACAATATAGCTTCTTCTTCTTCATAAAAAGCTGGCAAGCTCAGTCAACTGAGTATTCTTGTCAATACGCCGAAATGTAACTAGGCTACTACTACTAGCATTAACAGTATGACTGAGAAAGTGATAGAAAGTAAAACCTCCTTTCCTGGTTGAAAAATATTGCAATGAGGAAAGTAAAAGTAAAAGACTTAAAAACATCAAAAGCCTAACAGAGACATAAGGACTTGTTTATGCATTTGGTTTGATCACAATTGTAGAGGAAACAAAACAACAACAAAAAGTTTGACTAATAATAAATTCATTGGGTGTACTAATTAAACAAACATCATTAGATAACCCCTCAATAGTCAAAGCCGTGTGTTACACTAGTGAATAATCATAGTTCTATCATGCTTGTAAATAGGAATGATGGGGCAGGTTGGAAAAAAAATGTCAAGATGATGAATAAGTTAGAGTTAGAGTGGGGCAACAATGTTGGGGAGGTGATGAGTGAGTGGTGACCAATGTATAACATTAACATAAACTGTTGTCATATATTTATTTGTGCTTCTATATGTCTGCATAATCTGCATCTCTGTTAATATCTCCCAAAAATCATGTTCTGTTTGCTTTTATCATGTCGCTCTTTTTCTGCATCATTTTGACACATATATTTTTTAAATGTTAAACAGTTAAAGAACACAAATATGACAGAAAAATGAAAGTAATTTTGACAATGGCTAGACAACAGAAAAATATTAAATTGTGTATAATATAAACTTTAAAGTTGGAAATATTGTGTTTTTTGTTTCGTTTTGCCATGAAATGTATAGAACCTAAAAATTTAAAAAACCCACTTCAATATCAAGAACTGACCGTTTCATACTTTATAACAGTGTAATCGACTTAAGATAACTTCACTTAAAATTTCGATTAAGATAAACATTTCACTGAGTCCTTCATTTCCCTTTTCTTTAGCACATCTATAAAAATATTCAGACACCATGGATTAAACTTTCCCATTTCTTATTTTCTTTAGCAACTCTATAAAAATATCTATGTTATATTATAAAAACTAATTTTCACCCCATCACTAAAAATCTGAATCCATCTCAACTAAAGGTATTAAATTAAATTATTTTTCTAACTTATTGAGGGTTTCACAATGAATACAACGTGCCATTTACCCTACATATATATGGAATTGAAAGACTTCATAGTGTTTAAACAGGACTAAATAGCACTTGCCCTACAGTGTGCACTAAAAACAGAGATGAAGAATAAAAAGTGCTGTTACTGTATTATATTGTGCGGTTTGCTGTTAATATGAAAATTCAACACAACTCTTAAGAAAGTAGGGCAAACCTTTCAGGATGATCTGGAAAAAAAGAAACACCCCTTTATCACCAAATAACCCCACTAAACAATTCTGTGGACAACAATGCAGAAAATATTTATGTTTAGGAGGTACTTAATTCTGCGTTCAATATATATACCCTAAATTACATAACATAAATTACTAAAATTGTAAAAAGATTCTTTTCCTTAATCTTGCAGCAAGTAAGAGTTTTCTTTCCTTCCCACAAAATGTTAATTTTAATGCCTTATTGAACATCCTATCTTATAACTGTCAACTAAGAAGAGCATGCATATTATCCGAATGTATGCTGGGGGAAACACTTAAATTTTAGTACAATGTAGCTAGTCTTGGTGACTTGGTGCAGAATAAGTAAGTGTAAGTGTAACCTAATACAATTCATAATATGTGCAAACAAAAAAATGAGCTATCTCAATGTCAGTGCATTAAAGATACAACACACAATTCCACTCAATAAGTCTGATATTGACATCTACACAACAGACAGGGCCCAACCATATATACAGGGAACAAAAAAGATAATTCCTGCATTTCAGTGTTTTGTTGGGCGGGATGCATTGATACAATGAAATTTGAGAACACAAGGTGAGTCCAACACTTTTTCACAATTGTTATTGGATATCTGCTAAGCCTGTTAATACACAGGAAAAAGATTTGTGTCTGTGATATTAGAATTAGGAGCACAACTCAATTCAAAGAACGGGGACAGCACAGGTGTGGGTGCAGCAGATTGGAATTGTGACACACTTAATTTTTTTTCTTTCTTTTACCAATAACTTCCCAAACCACCTGCTATCAATTAATACCATAATGCCTGGAAGTCATCGCTTAGAGTAAACACATACGGCCAAAATCAAGTAGGAGACAGTATGATGGAAGTGTATTGAAGTTGATAGGAAGCTATGAGAATTCTACTTTTGTTTTCTCATTATGGAATCAAATTACCATGATTCTAAAAGAGCTGGCAGTGGATATTTTAAGAGAAACTTTTTTCAGACGGCTTCATCAACTAATGTGTCCAAGCTTTGAAGGTGATTTTGAGGAAATTTTTTTCTCACAACAGTGATTAAGAAGTGGACTTTGAAGATACTTCTAGTGAAAGTTATGATACTGATGGGTACTGAGTAAGAATACCTGCCCTTACATGAATGATTGTCTGCTGTGACAGGGTTCAAAACTAGAAGAGAGCTTGTCCTTTATAAAAAATAGCCGATGCCAATAATCCAGTTAGGCATGATGGTGTTGTGTAAAAGACAACAACCCTTAGCCATGGAAGCACAAGTAACCTTTGTAAATGGCATCCGCCCTTACCTTCATACAGCAAAATCACCAAGAAAGGTCAAGGTGAAATTATAAATAGTAACCGAGAAGATTGCAAGTTATTTCAAGCCTGTAGGCCCCTCAGCAACATTGTGAAGTGGAGCCTTGGACTATGCCATGTGCAAAAATTTAGTCAAGTATTTTACTACATGCTGAACTGGTGTCAAATATCACTTTTGTAACTTTTGTTATACATTCATTTTTCCCCTGTGCTTATTTTATTTCCCATTTTAAATTATTTGCTTGACAATGAACGTCTGAATGACTCTTGCTGTTCTCAAAATGCTAATTCAATCTGTGACTTGTCATTTTGAACAAAGTGATGACTTCAATAGCTGCCACATCCTTCTGTTTATAGACAACTGACGTGAGCAACCTCTTGAAATCCTCCTGCATTTCAAGCCAAGATGGCAGTAAGCCAGACAGAACAATGACTGTAAATTGGTTTCTTCTTTTTACATACATCATTACTTCTTCCCCTAAAAGCATGAGAGATAAAAAAGGCTATGTGACACACCAATGAAAAACAATGAAGATCCCTAGAAAAGTATATTTCACAACTACTAGAAATAACGACAGAACCGGCAGAAACATTGATACAGTCAAAGGGAGTTTTCACAAAACTGGTCCGATAATGGCTCGGTTGAGCTCTAAGATGACAGTGTCATCAGATGATGGAAGTATACTGAATAAATGAATGAATGAGTTATTAGAGAGACATAGGACTTTTAATACAGTGTCAGAATCCATGCAGATGTATTTTTGCCAAGGTTCTGAAAAGTGAATGCTTAAATTTGCATCATTTAAAACTGCAAGTTACAAAGCTGAAACCTAGGACTGTAACTGTTGGACAATCCATCTTTCCTCACTACACTCGCAGAATCACAGGAGTAACTCCAAAAAAAAAAACATTGGAAAATAATTTACAAAATACAGAAAAACAGAAATCAGCAACAAAGGTAAATTACATGATTAAAAGTCATACATAGAATAAAATTCAGTGTCAAGGCTAGGGACATAATCCCATGTAGTGTGTTCTTAGGTGGCAGCAACCATATAAATACATATTAATACATCTATCAATGGCACAAAAACAGAAATAACCATCACATTCTTGAAGGTTACATATTACCTCGCCTTTCTTAAACTCTGCAACCATGTTATAAAATTTTTGTGCTTTTCCTCTTTAAGTCGACATCGTTCTTCATGTTGGTTCGTCTCTGGCACAAAACTGGCGCCAGAATGTGATTTGCTCTTCTTCAAAACCACTGCCTGAGAGGCTGATTTTCCAGGTGGAATTCGATTGTCCACAACACCATTAGAAACACAAGTGTCTAAGTCAGCCTTTGTGGAGGCCAAATTTTGTGCAAGTTTGGTTAGAATAGGCACTATTGGTTTGATCCGTTTCCCTGGCACGTGAGATTCGGGAGGAACTGAAACAGACACTCTCTTTACTAAACCTGCTGCATTTAGTTTCTGTTTCAGGGATTTGTGTTTTTTCTTTGAGGGAAAGGTCACTTCCTGAGATGTTTTTGATGCTGGATCAAACTTATCCCCTATGAACTTAGGTGAAGTGGGTGTATTGAGAATGACTCTATGGTTGGATTTTGAGCTTTGTGGCTGGGTCTTTCTTTGTTCTGACAACTCCTTTTTCAAATGCAACTTGATATTACTCTTAGAAATCAAATTCCGTCTCCTTGTTGGTCTCAAGTGCCCAGATTTAGATTTGGGTAGGCCATGATTATGGTCCCTCAAATACACTCTCTTTTTTTCTTTCTTTCCACGGTTCATTCTTCCTTGGCTCAAAGGCACTTCATAGGAACTCCGTAAAGTTCTCATTTGTGAAGGTAACCCATTGACTGGGACCTTTTTTAAGGACGATATTGTTGAAGGGAGATTTTTACAAGGGTTCTTATGGTCTAAGTTTTGTGCTGTCTTCACAACAGCACTTATTTGCATAGACCTTGTGGGGAAAGGTGTAATTTCATCTCCTTCAATGGAAGGCCTTACATTCACAGCAAATCCTCTGAAGCGCTTTTTAGCCTTTCCATGAAGTAAAGTTTGAGCATCACTTTCATCAGAACAGGACAGTTTCCTCTTTCTGGACCTCCGTGGCGCTCCTCGACTGTTGATGGGTGCAAATTGGAGTAAAGAAGAGTTAGATAAGTTTGTTGTCCCCTGCTTAATGTCTTTCGTGGGGGTCCTCTTTTCTGTCCAGACATTCAAGGCTGACAAATGTGATCCCCGAGTGCGAGTGGGAGAGCTAGTGATCTCCTCTGATGAAGCAAATGTACTGGCAGGACTGATACAAGGTTGAGAATTTACAAGGGGTTTTGTGACGTGACTATTTGTGGGATGCTGATTCAACATCTGCCTGAGAATGGAGAAGGATGACGAACGACTTTTAGTAGAGGCTTCATTTTCTGAAGGAAAATCTTCCCTTTTTGAACTGTCTGAGAGTAAACTCCGATACAAAGCTCTTCGATTCTGAACCAGCTCAGCACAAATTTCCTCGGAAACAAAATTGCTGAGTGTGAGAGATGATGGTCTGAGACTCTTATAGTCACGTTCTTGTCTGGTTTTGAGTCCCAGGATGGAATTAACATTTGGAGAGGTGAATTTCAAGCCATTAGGAAAAACAGGAACTGATTCCATTGATGGAGGAGGCTTGGGCGTTGTCCAGAAGGCAATTTCTGCTGCAGACAGTGGTTTGAGATCAATGGTTAGCTGGTTTTGACTAGGAATCCAATACCGCAAATCAGCCTTGGTAACATGTTTCAACACGACTTTACAACGCTTCATTTTACGATATAACCGCCGACTCTCTTTGTTCAAACCAGTGTTGGCAGTTTTCATGAACTCCTTTACTTGTTTCTTATTGAATTTATATTGATGTGCATAGTTGGTGCCAAATTTCCCTGAGTATCCACGGAAAGTAATGGGATACGCTGCATTTCGTACCCGTAACCTGCTCATTGATGAATTTTTCTGAGTTGGTGGTGAAGTCAAACAGTGACTCTCAATGTCTGACAAAATGTGGAGGCTTGGGTCCCCCTTGAAGTGCTTGATAACAAATTGTCCAAGAGGGGATGTTACTTCCAGATTATACAAGGATTTGCGGGTGTTTACTTTTCTCTCACGTTCATCCCCTTGATTTTCGTCTCCATCATCTCTGCCTGCACCACTAAGCCCCTCTTTGTCCTTTTCAAGCTTTTCATCCACGCTAACGTTGAATGACAGACGCCGGCGATAATGATCATTCCCCTCCCTGCTAAGATGAGAGATAAGCAGTTTGGGGGTCCGACTCGCGCCGGGCGTTGTTGGAGTCACCGGAACTTCCTCATCCAAATCAATGCTTTCGCACTCAGTATTCCGTCGCCTTTGAGATACTTGCCGTGCTTTCTTCTTTGGAAGGAGACCGAGACCAGTGATTAAATCTTTCTTCGATGGATAAGACAACAATTCTGGAATTGTCCTACTGGGACACTCATTCATTGGGGACGTGATAGCAGGCGGGACTTCATCTTCAGAGGTGTACCGCATGGAGCCCCTGTCCGACGGGATGACCGCCTGAAGGACAGGGGGTTTCATGATACAGGTGACTTGATGATCATGCAGCGACTGCTTGGACTCAAACTCCTCAGGGCAGTAGCAACACGGGTAGACAGGTATAAGACCATTTCTCAACCCTGGAAAAATAAAGTGACAGTTGATATTATTATGCAATGTTGAATGATTAAACACTATAATCTCAAATTTCATATCAATCAAACAAGTTAATTTGCAAAAGTCTCTTTCATTGGACTGTTCAATATTAATGACGGCAGATAACATTTATTTCAGTTCCATCTTGCACCTCATAAAAGGAAACCAAAAACAAGAGACAACAAAAATGTAAAAAATGAATGTTACAAGAAACAGGGGCTAAAGACATATAAAAGTTAAAACAAAAACGAAAACATTAAAAAAATGTTCGATTTCATTTAATGCTTCTGAGAAGTTTAGTTGATTGTTGGCATTTCAATATCTTCATGATTCCGTGATCAATAATTATAAAATAAAAGTGAATGTAAAGCTCAAGTCAACCACATGTACGTTTCACAGGAAAAAAGAGTTCTTGGCAAGACACAGACACACAATTCAAGGGCTATTGGTCAGGGCGTGTTGATCAAGCAGGGGCACTGTAAGTGTGCAGGGTAAAGTAAAATAGGGGTCCAGGTTCAGAATGTCACACAGTAAATGTCAATATAGCAAACAGCAGAGGGGAGAAAAGAAAACGACAAGGGGGCAGAAAGAAAACGGCAAAAGGGGAGAAGAGAGAGAGGGGGTAAAGAAAAGTTGTAAATTATTTTTAGCTAACCAGATTTCTTTCAAAAGAAATAAAAAGAAAAAGATAAAGGAAGAACAAAACAAGAAGCTGGAAGGACAGGAGTTAAAATTTGTGTTATGTTTGTATTTTACTGAGTGCTAAATGCTAAACATTATAGACTTTCAGAGATGAAGGATACAGTATTGAAACATGGAGAGAGACTACCTACCACTGTTACACAACTGATAGTATGGAACAGGACCAAGGATTGTGTCAATTGCCTGAAATACACAGAAATTAAACACTGCAGTACATTTTCATAGGCATGCATAAAAGAAATAGCAAGAAGTACAGCACAAAAAAATCATTATAACCAAAACAAAAGTAAAAATAAGTACAATAAAGTAATCACCAATTACAGCTACAAAATAATATTACAAAAATTATAATCATTTTAATGTTCATTACTACAATGAATGGTCACATGTAGGTAGACAAGATTGCACGAGCTCTTTTTGAAAGAAAGAATTGATCATGAACACTGATCAACACTTGTAAACACATGCTTTTTTTTACACTTTTATGTCAGTATGCAAAACAATTTAAATAAAAATAAACATGACAACAAACTTATCAAAAAAGCAGCAACAACATTGGTATAGTCCATTCACCTAGTTATGTATGCCCAAAACTGTTTATAGCATTGCAACCATCCTAGGTATACTTGATTGAAATACTCTATGCAGACTTATTAGATTTATAATGAATCAATACCAATTTTGCCCCTTGAAGATTTGAACCATGGTTTGTTAAATTGCTTCTTTGTGTTACATAAAGAAGTACAGCACCTGGGAGGGTACAATTTTAAATGGTTTACATAACACATCATATATAACTCTGACTGTCACCGAAAAGGGACACTTTACAAGATTACAGTGAGTTAAAATGCAAACGTATGTGATTGATCACTGATTGCCCATAACAACTAGCCTAGTGTTAACAGCATTCTGCATGTCTTACTCCTTTTAGCTATATCTGTGACGAGGCAAAGGCGTTGTGAGATTTCTCAACTATCTTGCATGCAAACATATTCCTTTCATGATGAATTTGTAAATTGAAATGTTTACATATAGTAACATTGCCTTTGAAAGTTTCTGAGACAACAAAAGAGAGAAAATGCAGTGGTGGTGGTAATAGCAGTATAAAATATAACTCTATATAATTATAAGGCAAAGCTCAAATCAACAGATCCTGATGCTATGTCACTGCAATCATTAATTACAGATTGACACTTTGTTTACAATTCATTCAAACAAACTACACAAACAGGAAAAGGGGCACATGCAGATTTAACATGTTACGGTAATCATGGCACCATTAAGGGATTGATTAAATGAAAAAAAGAATAAAAAGAGATCTAAGGAATTCCCAACTTTGAGAGAGAGCAGTGCAATGTACAAAGCCCAAATTCAAGATTTGTTGTACAAACATGGGTGAACGGATTATAACTCATTTAAACCTGCTCGCTACCATGATAAAACATGAGACAATGATCATCAATGCTGCTGTAGTTTGAACTATGAAGGATGCAATTGTATTGGAGGTGGAACAGATTCCCTATCCAGAACTGGTTCCAAAGATTCTTCATACAGAGACACAGAACTGTCTCTACATCAAGGAAAAAGCTGATGTGGCTACTTCTATGAATAAGTAAAGACACTTAAGTAATTACAAAGGCAACATAAATGTGTTGTGATTTATATGTGGGCATAATCCTTATACTGGTTACTGAACAGATGAAGTTTTCTTTTGCATTTTCATATAAAACAATACCAGCAAATTAAGGAGAATTGAGAGTGACTCTTACTTTGGGCAGGTGAACTCAAAGCAGAGTTAAAAAATCAAAACAGAGTTGAATGCCCATGAATTGTTAAATCATCAATTCTGAGGGGGAGACTAATATCGCTAAGCCCTAAAGTGTACCACATTCTATTTAAAAAATACATTTTAAAACTTCAAAAATTAAATCTAAAAAATTGTGAGTTACATATTGTTTACAGATTCATTTTCTTTGAATAAAACTTTAAAGACTTGGGAATTAATTGCCATCCCTATATATACTGCGCCTTAGCCATCATTTCTTCCGAATATTTTCATCTCTTTTCTTGAAAGGGTAAAAATATACAATGAAAATTCTATTATTCCTGATATTTTCATCTATTTTTCTTGAAAGGGTAGAAATTTACAATGAAAATTCTATTAATCCCAATATTTTCATAAAAGGGTAGAAACAATGAAAATTTTATTATGTCCATAATAAGTACACATCCATATACCTGATGGAAAGGAGGTTTAACATGTCTGATAACCGAAGGGAGAACTAGACTCTGCTTCCGTTGTTTGTTACTACCACATTTTCCATTTTTACTACTCGATGTACTGTTAGGTGCACTCCTTTGCTTGTGATTGACAGGGGTGGGCACTGTGAATGAACGAAAAAAGAAAAAAAAAAAAAAAAAAGATATTTGAAACATGTATCAGTTTGTCAATACATTACAATATATTTAATGAGTCATGCACTGAAAAAAAAAGCTATTGAAAGGAATCTGTTTATATAGCACAATCCTGGAAAACTGAAAATGGAGAAAGAAAGCCTGTACTATAAATGTCTCAGCATGAAGGCAGAGAGAAAAAAAAACTCCTCAAATGCTTTGAGAAGTGAATACAATGGTTGTAGAGCTAGTTTAATTTGAGTTAGGCTTTATCATACAGTGAATCTTGCTTGCACGAATTACTGGGCTTATTGGCTTATGTCCCTGGGTACATTTTCAGTTAAAAGCCAAGTCCTTGTGCTGGAGGGCTAAGACAGGCACTAACTGCTCAACTTCCTTTAGATTTATTCCAAACTTAGCTCATACCATGTGCAAGGTGAAATATATTTGGAACATATTCAACAACCAAGATGTTTAGATACATAGGGCAATTACTGCAAATATTCCAGCCCTCCCTGTGATTTATGGTGTGAAGCCATTGTCTTGCGAAATGTTCCAATGTAAACATTGTCCTATATATTTGATAAAAGCTCATTCCAGGCAAAGACTTCTCTGGTAAAAGCTGGATGCGTAGGCATTTAGGTAAAATTTAGCACTTTTAAGGGATGATGACAGAACACATACATTATACATGATATATATAATAGACCTATCATACTTGAGTGTGAGCTTCTCCTCTTCCAAACAATTATTTTGCAACAATTATAAATATATATTTAAAACCTAATATATAGTGCCAGTCCACCTCAGCTGGCTGACAGAGTTGATTTCTAAATCCATATATATATCAAAATACCTTGAAATTGAAATACGGGGAAAAAAACAGGATGGACTGACTTTAAGCAACATGACTTTTTGTAAGCTGTTGCAATAAAGCTCAAACTTTCAAACTGAAAGATATTGTACTAAATACAGAACAATTCTCACCTAAGTTGGTTATTAAAGCCTTGATTTTTTTTCCCCATTGAGTACCAATCCATTTTCTCCCTGGGTTTCTTTGTCCACCACCATCTAATCATACCTTTAAGCCCAATTCTGTAATTTCACTATTAAACTGAATACGGATCCTTTAAAAAAAACAAAAAAAACAAACAACGGGGGGGTGGGGGGGTAAAAGACAAAACATTGTAGTGATACAAAATAAATATTATTACAAGAGTTAAGTCATACTGACCAGGATCTATCTTTCTTTTAGAGGATTTGACAGCTTGAGCACGCACAAACGCTCTAAAATTTTCAAGGTGTTTCTTGGACTTGCCGTGATCTTTAAGTGCCCTTACTCCGATGTTTAAATATTTCAGAGTCAATTTGCACACGCTACAGTGGGCAAAGCCAGGTTCCTTGGTAGAGTTGGTGCACCAATCCTTCAAAGGGATACCATCACAATCCAAATCCAACCAATGATCCTGCCAGCTGTTTGTGCGAGTCATTGCAGATACATTAGCACGTTTATAAAAACCTTAAAGAGGGGAAAATTTAAAAAGAACATGTTTGAATTAAAAATGATCAATAGAATTCAAAAGGTGGGAGTCATGATAAATTCAAACTGAATGCAAATTTATGTATTTTTATTATACTCTTGGAAAATAACAATAATGAGCTGTACTATCCATAGGGTGATCCAAATCTTCCTGATACATAGTGGGAAAAGGAAGCCATGTCAAATCACCAATATCCAGTGTCTATAAATTCTCAATTTTTTAACATCGCACACTATATGATGAAATTTAAGAATTTAATGCAGGAATACATGATCTGATCTTTGTCATAGAAATCGTGAGTAAGGGTTCCACCTTTGTAACTCCTGACTAAGGCCTTCTGACTGATGCAGGAGTACTGACTAGCAATTAAGACCTGTCATAGATTTACCAGTCTTACAACAAGATTGCCTTTTGTCACCAATCCTTTTCATCTCGGTGATAGATTGGCTAGTTAAAGAAGATGCAGAAAGAAGAAGAAATGAAATTTAGAAGACTCTATGGGAATAGCTAAATGACCTGAAATTTGCACACATGACGTTGCCCTTATTTCACAGTCAGCATTATCTGCAGTCAAAAAGTTTGTGTAAATCCAGGAAAATAAAAAAATCTCAGAGTATGCTATACTCATACTCATCAAATAAAGAAACAATCAAAATTAAGGACCAAGAAGTGGAAAAAGTTGACAACTTCCCTTAATAAAGAAGTATTATGGAGGAAGTTGGTGGAACAGGGACAGAAATAAAGGCAAGAATATCAAAGGTGAAGTATGCGTCAAATTCTTTGGGAAAGGTCTTTGAAGTTAAAACAAACGCGACACTGACTAAATACAGACTTTTCCACCTGAATGTAAAACCAGTGTTGTATTGGTGTGAAACATGAAAATTCATGTAAACTCCAGACCTTTGTGAACACATGCCAGAGGAAGATCTTGAGAATCAAATGGACAGGAGACAAAATCAGGAATGAAGAGCTGTGGGAAAGAACAGGACAGAAGATGATATCTGATATGTATTAGTCACATACACTAAGGAAACTGCCAGAAAACATCAGGCAATCATTGACTTGGAATCCTGAGGTCATAAGAAAAGAGGTAGGCCAAGAACATGGAGATACAGGGTGGAAGACATGGACAAAGGTGGATACAGCTGAATTAAGCTCCAGTAACTTGCACAATGGGATGCACATAAAATCTGGCATAGGGTGAGAAGGCATAAAATGACAGTTTAAACGAGTTCTGCAACTAACTACCTACTACTTAGATAGAACAAGAGGAACAAATATAATAGCTGATGCACTTAATTTTTCAAAGGCTTTCGATAAAGCAGTGCACCTTGAGCTGAAGCTATAAATAAAACTAAACGATTTCAAATACAAAACGCAATCATTTCTTGCATGGGAAGAAAACAAAAAGTTTATTTAAAAGGAATCGAGACTCACCTCAGACCAGTTGTATATAAGGAACAGTGTTAGGCCTAATTTTTAATATAATGATAAATTTATCAAACATCAGAATATATACTAGCAACAAAAATAAGACTATTTGCAGATGGCAGCTTGTTATATAAAAGTGAAAATAACAAATTTGAAGTGGCTATTTGAACGAGTCCGAGTAGCCTCCAGTGGCCATTCGGCCTTGAGTCACACATTGCGGTGGGCATTGTGGTGGCTGATCACGTGAGCGGCTGCCGGGAAGACTGGATGGGTCAAGGGAGTCTATTATTAATCTTAGTGTTCTGGTGAGAAACATGTCTCGCTTATCTTTTGTTAAACGGGCTTTGATCTCATTAGCACTGGTGTGTTGTCGCACGATCAGTGCTGTCTCATTTGTTATGACACTTATATATATATATATATATATATATATATATATTATATATTGTAACACCTAGTAGAATTGGAAAGTAACTACTGCTCACCCTCCCCACTGAGAGCAAGTCTACCTCTGAACTCCTACTCATAGTAAAAGTAAACGGGCTTTGATCTCATTAGCACTGGTGTGTTGTCGCACGATCATTGCTGTCTCATTTGTTACGACACTTATATATGACTGATTCTCAAAAGTAGCCCCCAGGCAGCACATGCCATAAGAAAACATTGATATTAAGCTATAATGTACATAAATGTACGCATTGTTATACCTTTTCTGAAAGCTATAAGTCTGAAGAGATACATATGATAAATTCATACCATTCTTGAAGCTAATAACCTGACAGTGGTAACATTAGTGGAAGAAAACAGTGTTTTTTCCTGTCAGAAAGCGTGATGCCTATACCTTATCTTCATAGAATAGGAAATTAATAAATAAAGGATATTTCAAAT
>JBCJKE010397369.1:0-10528 GCA_039654525.1 Melibe bucephala | reverse complement strand
GGGACACTCCCTTTTCTCATGGTTTTTTGCCCCCCCCCCCCCCCCCCCATCAAGTACACACACACGCACACACACACACACACACACCACACACACACACACACATACTTCACCTCCCACCTCTTCCCCCAAACCCCAATGAAAACATGCTCCTCCCTTAAAAAAAAAAAGAACAAAAGCTAAAAAAAAACAAAAGAAAAAAAACGAGCCCTCCCTCCCCAACAAAACAAGAACAAACAGCAACAAAAAGCAAATCCCAAAGCCCAAAACACACAAGAATTACGAAAGCAAAAGAAATCAAAGACATAAAACAACAAACAAATGAAAAACACATGAAACAAAAGAAAGACAAACAAAACAAAAATATTACAAAAAATATAACATTTAAAAAAAGAATAAATGAAATGAAAAACAATGATTACTTGGTGAATCTGTGAAATAATGCCAGGCACCTGGGATTACCAACACCCTACCTCTTCCCTCCGACACAGTATATATTTCTTGTCAATCAAACACTGAGTCAAGAAAAGTGTTGAGAAAGATGGAATTACAATCATAGTTACCATCTTTATGAGTCTTGCATATTTTAAGAGCTTTGTATCAGGCTGACAAAAGCATCTTAATCATTCTCAGGCCTTGCTCGGAATCTTGAATGTCAACGGACTTGGTCAGCTCGAATTTACAGACAAGACTGGAAAAATTCCTGTTGTGTTTTTCCAAGATAATTTCAATGAAGATGCGAATGCTTCACCTTGTAAGATTTTATCTGAGACTGAAAAGACCGGGTCATCAAGTAACTCAGGACTCACGAGCCACTATTGCAGTGTCAAATGTTTATCTACCACAAAACCTTTAGAAAAATGTTTTTGCTCCTTACTTTCTCAAAGAGCGCTAGGGAGGACATTAGTGACTAACAGATATCATATTGTCAGTGAACACTTAAACGTTTCATCTAGCAGTAATACAGAGTCAGATATTTGTTATCATCAACATACAGCTGACACTGAATCCAGTGAGAAAGAAGAATTAATAGACAAACCCCCTTTGATGTATTTGCTTATTTCTTTAAATGACTGCATCATTTTGGGAAATGCTCCAATTAGATATGAAATAGTTTCTGAGTGTGTAGAGAAAGGTTCTGTGTGTAGGCAGCAAGGACAAGGAAAGCTATCAGGATTCATTCATCACTCTGAGAAATTTTCTTCATGTTTGATTCACATTTCTGGAAAAGAATCTTTAGTTGGAAACAGTGTGAAGGGAAATCATTTCAAAGTTACTGGAGTTCTGATAAAATGTGATGCCTTGGACTCAGAGACTTTTTTGATTGAAGGTTGCAGCGCAGAAAGCCATCAATCTGACATTCATTCGTGTAAAAACAAACCAGGGGACAGTTTTCACCAAAACAGGAAAAGATCCGCAAATATGGAAAACTCGAGTGACTGTGATCAGGTTGTTGGAAGTAAAATGCTGATAAAGGATGATTATGGACTTAAGGAAGTGGATTGTTGTGTTGTAGAAAAACAGAGAGGTACTACAAATGATTGTTTTTCTATGAGTGAGGAATTACATAAAACTGGAATTTTGAGGGCTGATCAAAAGGTTGTTTGCTCTTCAAAAAACAACCAGGAAAGGGTTTTTGATGCTCAAGCTGTCACTCTATACCTTTCAGGTTTGGCTGTGACCTCATATCCTTTCTTCATTGTGAATAATTTCTATATGCTCAGACTCCCTGTTAAAGGAGATGCTTTCAAACCAAAGTTTTCAAATGAAAAGTTTGAGCAAACACTGTTCAA
The DNA here is from genome assembly GCA_039654525.1 of Melibe bucephala. Taxonomy (NCBI): domain Eukaryota; kingdom Metazoa; phylum Mollusca; class Gastropoda; order Nudibranchia; family Dendronotidae; genus Melibe; species Melibe bucephala. The sequence goes on along the minus strand of JBCJKE010397369.1, from coordinate 8,735 downwards.
GTCAAATTCATCTGTTTTTATTGATATCAAGGAAAACTTGATTGTTGAAAAGGCTGTTTTAAAAAACTCTTTGTCAGAGATTCATCCATTGAGACTGAAACTTGAAACATTCAGACTTCTGTCCGTGACAAATGTTCTTCATCACAGGTAGGCTAATCTTATTCTGGTTTAATTCACTTTTACAAGTTAAGTGTAAAGACTTATCAGGAGATAATTTTTTTTTTCATCTTCGAAGTGTCTCTCCAAAACTTTTTAAACAGGATCTTTTTTAGTTTTCAAGTTTATTTATTGTCATTTATTTAAGGGCTTAAGCGGGTTTTGAAAATGTTTTGCTGTAATTTACTGATTGCCAACATGGACTGGTCAGCCATTAACCCTCTGTAAGTCCATTGTTGTTGATCAGATTGATGTCATTCACACTTCATTCTAAAGATAAAGTAAATTGCCATTTGTCTGCCATCATTGTGCATGGTTTTCTTTTTCTTACAGGGACCTGAGAGATTAGAAAAATTTCCATTAATGTGATATTTCTGTATTATGTAATTGATACTTGATTTAGAGCAATAGAAGTGTTTTGATCTACCTTTTGATGTAGCACTATACATACCAATAAAATGGTTTCTCACAGCATTGAAGGGGTAAGCTTGATTGTGAAGGGTATGCTAGCTATGTTGACGGAAGTTTCCATTTATGTTGAGAGGTTGATCTATGTAATGATCTCACTCATATCCAGCATACATAATATTATCCCTATAAGGATGCAAAGTGTACATTGGGATCACCTTACACTTGTTGCCTTTATTGTTCAAGTAATTAAAATATTTTTGCTCTGTCAATTTTTTGACTACTCTTTTTTGAAACTTAAGTAAGTGTTTTGTCAATTCCCCTAATTTTTCGACATTTTGTATGGAATTTTACTAGTGTTTATGTTACAGTTTGAAGTATTACACTTTGATTTGACACTATTAGTGGTTAACTGCTGTCAAATCCATATTGGTGCTCAATATTTGTGACTTACTATGTTATTATTATAATCGTTATAAATATGAAACAAATATTTTTCTTTTCCTAAGGGTCATTTTAGACTGAAGATATTGTGATAAATTCACATATATGATATAATGCGTTTGTTTTGTTTTTTTCCTTTGATTTCTTTTCAAAGAGAGGCAACATCGACAGTGTCTTTCAGAGGAGTTATTTGTGGCAGGGAATCTCTTACACCTAAATTTACACCAAGGGGTACTAATGGTTTAATTTTCATTTACTCTATTTTATTTTATGTCGGCTTATTTAATTTTGCTAGCTTTATTTAAGAGACTCTTAAGTCACAAGTTAGACCTTATAATACTTCTTAGAGCACACAAAGGACAATCAAGGATGCTTAATTTAAATCATATTGTTTCAAATTCCTGATTAATGCAATTTTTAATAATCAAAACTTGTATTCCCTTTTATATCTCTGCACATTAAACATACATGTTCTTCTTGAATATACACTCTTTATTAATATTTAAATGTATGATCATCAATCATTAGCATCAACATCACCATCACCATCATCATCACCACCACCACCATCCCGTCAGGTAATCCATCAATCTACAAAATTCATAAGAAAGAAAAAGAAATAGCTTCAACAAAAACAAGAGAATAGTGCAGCCTCCCGCTCCCCCACCACCACCACCACCGCCACCACCAAAAAAAAAAAAAGAAGAAAATTAACTGGAAAAAAAAGAGCAAAAGCAAAAAAAAAATCCACAGCAAAAATCCCCCAAATCAAAACAAAACAAACAAAAACAAAAGACATTGTTTAAGGTACAAAAATAAAAGTGACGTTATATAGGATAATTTATGCAACCTATTAGAAAAAGTAGAATTAGCTCAAAGTGCTGTAATATTAATTGAATGTATTTTTCTGGAAAAAATCTACATTGTAATTTTTTCTATCTCTTTGTGTCAATTCAGGGGGAGGTCTTGCTGATGACATCAAACTGCTTGTCCGCGATTTGGATGAGAGCAATGTTCACATTTATGTTTACCTCAAGACTTTTAAAGCTTTCAATGTTTTGGGCCTAATACCAGGTGTGGCAAAGTTGAATTGTAAATTGTATCATCTATGAAGAAGAAGAAGTAGAAGAAGCAGGAGAAGAAGAGAGTGAGGAGGAAGAGGAGAAGGAGGCGGAGGAGGGTGGGGGTGAGATATAGGTAGATTATGTCAAATATATATGTTTAAGTATTATAGGAGTTGTTTGATAAGAGTAAACCCTAATTTTAATCTGCATTAGAAAATATGTCTTATTTGTGCATATAAAGGTAAATGAAGATTTCTTAGGAATATAGCATTGAACTTTTGGGAGAAAGAAAGACCAGAACTGTTAAAGTGTAAGACTTTTAGTACTAGACTTTTGGGAAAAGGAAAAACCAAAACTGTTAAATTGTGAAAGTGTAAGACTTTTAGCACTGGACTTTGGCAAAAAGAAAAAACTAGAACTGTTAAATTGTGAAAGTGTAAGACTTTTTCCCTGGACTGGCTTTGGATCCTTTATCATCTGCTTTTGTCTGCAAAGCTAATCTAGAACTCTTATCCATTGCATTCTTTGCATATTGTAGTGTTTCAAAGTATACCTAGTGTCATTTAAAATATATTAGTGTTTTTACTTTAAAATTATCTTTACCGTTTTAAATTTAATTTTAGATTTTGATTTTACTTTAAATTGTTATCTCTCTATCCAGGTTTAGTCGTTGATTTACATTCTGTTGAGAGAAAAGTTTCACAGCAGGGAAATGTGTATTGCAAGTATGGAATGGCATCATCTTTCTATGTTCACCAATATATTAATGTTGACTCGTAAGTCCTCTCTTTATGAAAATGTTTTAAAGATATGACGGTACAGCTGTTAACAAATCTCATTGAAAGGAAACGAGAAAGATTTTAAACTTTTACCACCAAAATAACAAACAAATTGCTCATAGAACATAGAAAGAAACACTGCTCTCTTCAAATTTTAGAAAATTGATTTGTGCCAATTTTGACATATTTTTTGAAGAGATGTAGAAATACGTGCAAACCAAGCAGTATAAGCCTATTTTGTCCAAACATTAAGAGTGCATTAAGAGGAATGACCATTTGCTTTTTTATACCTGTAATTAGTAATTGTATGCAGGAAATCTTAGATAGTTCATCAGACTGGATGAAAGAGCTCAGAACTGTTAATATCTTCAATGCACTGAACACAGAAAATTAGAAAGCCATTTTTGTCAATGCCTGTCCGTATGTCATGATGATGATGATGACGACGGTGGCGACGGCGGTGATGGTAATGGTAATTGTGATGGTGATGGTGATGATGATGAGGATCATGAAAAACATGCTGCATATGGGAATTCACAATGTAGATGCATTTGTAATCCTTTTGTGCCACATTTTAATTATAGATCTGTTTGGTAGCTTGCAATAAAAACATTTGTTTTAGAATTAGAAGTCTGCCCTGTGGCATCTTCCCTGGTTCTGGTTAGTAAAGGAACTGACTGATATGATAATAATATCAGAGATCAGGCCTTTACACACCCATATCGGATGGAGATTTTGTACATTTAGTTTATAAATGGAAATCAGGTACCATTAATGCTTTTATTTTATGATATATAGATTATATTGTTCTTTTATTTAAAAAAAAAAATTGTATATGAAAAGAAACTGAAATGCCATTTAACGTTAAAAGTAAAAAAAATCTTTAGTCTGGAAATGGAAAGAGAGAGAACTCATGCATTGTGTTGTCTGTTTCAGTCCAGAATTTGTTAAGGGCAACACAGGACTGAAACAAAGAGATTTTGATGCTGTGACGAAGGAGTACCTATTCAACATATGGCATCGAGTACCCAATGATTCTCTTGATTCTCAGCTAATGTGGCGTATAAAGTGTCACATTTGTATGATTTTCAAGCTTAGCCTCAAAGTGGTATGCTCCCTTTGTCGAGGTTTATATTTGAATAACAACTGTCAGAGCCGAGGCTGTAAGAATACTGAATCCTACAGTGTCAAGACACATGCTGTGTAAGTAAAAAATTTATATGGAATAAAGAATAGTGAAATAAATGTCTTGATTTGCATAATAATTAATTGTAATTCAAAGTATGTGAATTCATAATCTCTTTTCCAAACATTTTTTCCCCGTAAATATAAAGGCAGATCACTTTTCAAGAGACGAAAATGGTAATTTTAAAATGGTTTTTAACTCTGGTTTTGTTATTATTATTTTTTTCTCCTAATTTTTAAAGTTGTGCAGTTTATGATGCAGATAATTTCCATATTGACATTTGTGATCATTCTAACATCGATTCTTTCTTTTTTGTATTTTCAGCGTTTTAGTGGATGATGGCACCAGTCAAGCATCCGTGAAATTTTTTTCAAGCAATGTAATCCAGAAACTTCTGACTCTAAATGATGAACAATGGTCAGATTTGGTATCTCTGGTGATGAAAAGTGGAGAGATTGTAGTCAACAAGGTAAGAAAAGACCCAAACAAACAAAAGCCTCTGAAAAATAACAACAACAAAAGAAACCCAACCTCAAACTTACTTATAGACATAGAAATTTTGTTATTGTTTCAAGCAACTAAATTTATACAGAATCGAAATAGAATAATAATAGTAATGAATAGGATACTGAGATTATGAAGGATTTCAAACTAACTATATGTATGTTTTATATGAATAAAAGCATTTAGGACATTTACAGGACAAGAAAAAAAGGGAAAAAGTGTATATCTAAGAAGGAAGAATCAAACATAAAAAACAATTTCACATGGTTCCACAAAACTGAAATCTCTTTACTGATTTTCATCTCCTTTTTGTAATTGTATAATTCACTAAGTTTTTGATCTCCCATATTTAATTACGTTAATTTTTGCACTGATTTCTGAGACTAAAAAGATTAACTATATAAAAATTATCATGCTATATTATTTGTCTTTCATTGTTTGAAAATGAAAATGTAAAATATCCCTTAAGAGAGAATTTAAATTCTTTATATTTTACGCCTTTATGATTTTCCTTCATGTGCTGAAATTTTTTCCCCACTTGCAGTTTGATCCTTCAGGGTCGGAATGTTTGCCAATAGAGAAGTTTGTCTTTCAACTTGTTCAGTCTTCATTAGTGGTCAGATCTTGTTTCATGGTTGTGCGTCGCTTGAAAGATTCACCCAACAGTTCAACAGTGGCTAAAATGAATCTTGAAGGTAAGTATCAATACATGTTCTCTCAGGGCTGAGCTATCTCCAACACAAGACAGTGTTCTAAGTTTAATGATGCTGGCAATCAGTGTCCAATGGCCATCTAAGTAGGCCTTTTGCATCAATGTTGATGATCTTATAGCAATTGTATTGTATGAATGCCCAGCCACATTCCCTTCCTTTCTGATTTTTGCCACTTCTACTTGATTTTAGAATAATGGCTTATGCGAGCACACATACAGACACATACAAGACGCCGGTAGGATCTGTAACTTCAAAGGGTCCTCCTCTCTCCACCCCTTTCCACTCTCTATGAGCTACATTCTGTCAGACTTAGATTAATTGAAGGAAGAAGAGTTGTGAGTTGTGAGGTGTGATGCCAAGTGGTAGCCAAGTCCATGTAATGTGCTACATTATATGTGTGTAGCTAATTTTCACTCAATAATCATGTGAGTAAAGCAGGCCAGTCCAGATTTGACTCATAGAATTAATTACTTTGATTTGATTGTGTAACTGGTTACTTGGTCTAGAACTGGATTCATGTCCAGCACTATTGTACAGTATTCAACTCTCTTTTATAGAATAGAGTATAGTGATTTCATCAGCTAATCCAATCTCATGAATGAAAGAACAATATTTTTAATATATATTTGCCTTAATTGATTGATTTTACATTCACTAACTGAGCTGTCTTCTTTATTCCAGTTAAAATGATACAAAAGTTTGAATGTGCCGCAAAAGATAGATCTTCTGTTTAATTATTTAACCATTACATTTAGAATATCAATTAACCATTTATGTACTTAATATAGATGATAATTCTTCATTCATGCCCTTCACCACAAGTACAACATAAGCTATGCAGATGTGAAAGAAATCCTTTATTTTCAGTCCATCCTTGATTCTTTTTGTTCCACCTCAGCCCATCTGAACTTCCAATTCATCATTTCTGCTCCTAGTTCTGCATTCTATCTCACCTGTGATCTACACCTATAATTAAAAAAAAAAAAAATACCTCTGGTTTATAATTCCATGGGAGTTTCTTTTGGGAGTTTCTTTTTGCAGATGTTTTTAGTGCTTTACAAAGACTATGACATATCTAGTGATATTCACTGATATTGTGTGGTCTTCAGTCTTTCCTGTATGGGTTGTTCTATCGATGAAAACCAATGAATTATTATCATTTTTATTTTATGAATGAAAAGGGCTAATTTCGTGGCATAAATGTGTTTAGAATATTTTAAAACAATCAAAAATGTATACTTAAATGCCCTTTTCTTCTTTGTTCTTTTTTTCTTCCAGATTTCAAGGTGAGGGATAAACATGTTGGTAAAACCACAGTACCAATTTTACAGTCTCCCCTACTTCAGCTGGAATGCATGGATTTGAAAGAGACCCCTCGATAACAACATTTTTATCACCTTCTCAGTTCTTTGTGTTGTTCTCCTCATGAGAAAAACTGAGGATAGAAATGGAAAGCCAAGCATTTCCTTTCTTGAATCCAATGAGACACTTAAGGCTCTGATACTGTACCTCTCCACTTCCAGTTTGGAAGAACTCCAAAAATGATTGTGGAAGAAATGAAGTGAAGCCCCAGACTTATTCTCTGAAATACCACAGGGTAGAGTGTTAGGTACTTTTAAATTTTTTATAAGAATGGCATTAATCAAATCTCATAAAAGGAACCAAAATAAGACTATTTGCACACAATAGCCTGTTATATAGAGAAATAAACATTAAAATGATTGTAAAATACTCAAAAATGATCTCAAAGTACTCCAGCAATTGGAAAGAGAATGGGAAATGTATACTATGGTAATTGTACTTAACATAATGAAAATTCTGATATGATGTAAAAGGGGGATACTGACTTTCCAGAGTTGTGATCTGGTCTCACAAACAAAGTGTCCAAATTCGAGCCGATTTTTACCTGAGTTGTATCAAATACTGTGTCGCGATTTTTGCTGTAAAATTTCACCACATTTTCCTCGTCTTTATTCCAGGAAATCGTGAACAACTAATTAGTTCAAATATGGGGATCCTTAGTCTAGAGATGCTTGCTGTTCAGTTCAGATTCCACGGCAGGTTCTGCGGGAATTATTCTAAAATCTTCTTTTTTTTAAAATCCCACAAACAACAAAATCTCTAGGATTTGAACATAGTATTTTTGCAGTGGAAATCCTGACATATTGGGGTTAAGTTGTTAACCGTTACCAAGGAAATTTTGATATATTTATAATTAATTATATATGTTTACACATATTCATATATGTACATAATATAAATTGTTATATAAATAGATAAAAATATGTATATAATTATATATGTGTGTAAGCACATATGTATTTTTGTATGTCTGTATGTACGATATAACAAATATTTACTATGATAAGTCTTTTACTTTGTACTACCTTTGAGCTTGTGACAAATTTTTATTACATTCATCCTTATTAATATAAGCTAAAGCAATGTTTGATTTGATCTAATTTGATTTGTGTTTGAATGTGTGAATGTTTTTTTTGTTTTTTTGTAAGTATGTATGCATTCATGTATATGTATATTCACACATGTACCACCACAATCACCACCACCACCACCACCATCATCGTCGTTGTCATTGTTGTCATATTCGTCATTGTCATTTATCATCAATCTCATCATCGTCGTCGTTGTCGTCGTCACCGCCGCCGCTGCCGCCACCATCCTCATCCTCATCAACATCATCATCATCATCATCATCATCATCATCATCATCATCTACTAAGAAAAACCTGTCATTGGACATAGGCAATGAAATTAAAAAAAAAACAAAAACCCAACAAGACAATGATAACAACAACGACCAAAACAACAACAACAACAACAACAACAACAACAACAACAACAACAAGAAACTGGGTACCAAGAAAGTCACGCTCTTTCTCTCAATCACAATCATGAAAATAAAAAAAGAATTCAGAACATTTTTTGAGTTATTTCCCTTCCACCACCAAATGGCTGTCATAGCTGCATGGCAGACACGACTTGTATTAGATGCTTAGTACAAAGTTCGCTTTTTGTGTCATGTTTGGCAGTTATCAGAAGACTTTTTAAAACTCATATTCATATATATTACTTAACCCTTCCATTCGTTTCTGGAGTGTATGATCCAATATGACTACTCAACATTAAAAAAAAGAAAGAAGAAGCAGAAATCAATTATTGCCCTGCCTTTGTCATTTTCATAACATCTGTACCGGTATTATATACAGTGTAACTTCATTTTCCACTGCCAGCCTAAGTCCAAGTGAAATCTATTTGCCTGGGTCCATAACATTCAATCTTTTTTTACTGTTTTATTGTGGAATTGCTTTTCTATGGATTACTCTCTCTCTCCACCCCACCACCACCACACATAAATATGTACACACAATGCAGTGCGTAGGAGGGGGAGAGGGGTGAGAGAGAGAGAGAGAGAGAGAGAGAGAGAGAGAGAGAGAGAGAGAGAGAGAGAGAGAGAGAGAGA
>JBCJKE010396259.1:0-15566 GCA_039654525.1 Melibe bucephala | reverse complement strand
GAGAGGGAGGGAGAGAGAGAGAGAGAGAGAGGGGGGGGGGAGGGAGGGAGGTTTGTTAAATGTTATTTAAGATCTTTGGGAGGACTTGCTGTCAAGAACAATCATCAAATTTAGTGTTTTTATATCAGCCATTTCTTTTTTCCCCTGCATATATTAGATACTTCTACTATAGCTCTACACATATGTAGGTCATTTTTACCAGACCATCATTTATACTGGGACTGGGTGTTTGTTGATACTGACTAGTAATCCTGTACTCTAGGTACTGACTAGTATTGAGTATTTTATCGATTAAGGGGGGAAAAAAAATTGAGTTCTAAATCAATACTGGAGTCTATTTCATAGGGAGATTACCAAGGTAGCTTTTAATACTTTTATGCCCAATCGCAAAGGCTTACATTAGAAAAATTATTCGAGTTAATTCCCATAGACCCTTTTTCCTCTAACAATCTGCCTGCAGGTCCTACATACATTTTCTTATTTTTTTCGTTTTGTTTTTTTATGAGTTTTTTTATGCTTTGGGTTTTTTTTTTTACTTTATTATTGTGGTTGCTATTGTATTGAAAAGAATAAAGCATGGATTAGTCTAATTTATACCTAGTGAGCTAGGGAAAGAAAACAGCATCATGTACTCCATGCAAACTCAAAGATAGAAGGAATTCTTGATATATTAGAACCCTTACTTTCTCTAGAACTATTTGTTCTCTATCGTCATTCAGACTTTTGATTTTATTTAATAATATCAATTAATTGACTTCGTGCACACTTCCTTCTTTCAGGGAATGAACGAATCCATGATATTGCCCGCGGAAAGTTTGGCAGTAAGTGAAAATGTATGATTTTTAGTGCATTGTTTTTAATTCTAACCTTGATAAAATGTGTATGATTCTTTATTTAGAATCTGTTAGTGTCCTAAATTATGACCTTCATCAGGATGGCTAGTCTCAAAGTTCAGAAAGTTAAAAAATCAAGGGACGACCATTCGATCTCAATTGGAGCAATTCAAGTCGGGGCTATCAGACAGCAGAATCCAAGAAATACGGTGGAAAGTGAGCTCAACACACAGTGTACACAAAACACTGCGATGAAGTGGAGCGATGTGAAACACAACCTATCATTGGCAGGTCACTGGGACGAGCTCGATCCTTCACAGCTATTGTGTTGGAGGAAAGCATTGACTCCTCCAAAACGTTGTTTATTGTGCAATCCAGCATTGTGGGCAGTCCACGAACTGGCATTTTGATTTGTTTAAAGTCACCCAATTAGCTGGTAATCAATAAAAATCCAACTGAAAATCGAGAGCTCATCACCCATGTCTAACCTGCTTGTAAGCCTTCATCGAAGTCAGTCAAAGTGTCTTTACCTCCTTAAAAGCAATGGTCGCAAATTCATGAATAAACACCTTCCTGCTTGTCTCCATCATTGGATATATTGCCTGTAAAATTTGTTTCTCGTAGAAACCAATTTTAAATAAAAGTGTAGACTGTGACTGATAAAAAAAGGTTGAAGAAAGGAATTAATTGCAATAGTATACATTTTGTGTGATATACATTTGACTACGCTTAAATTGATATTTTGGGGGAGTAGAGAAAAGATTAATGCATCCGAAGTTCAACACAACCGTCAAAGCTTTTGAAGGCATAATTTACAGTGATTACTATTTCTGTGCCATGGATTTCTCCCTCTTTATCGATAAAAGGAAGAAAAAAAAGGTGAAAATAAAATGCAAGGTTGTGCCTCTGTGAAGTGTAGTGTATGCGATGAGAGCTAGAGTAACTGGCAGAACAAAGGTCCTGGGCCTGCAGTACTATTTAACAAACACATGCATCCACATCCTCTACTTCTACTTCCCTCACGCCAAAACCCCTGTCCCCATTGCCTCGGGTCCCCTCTTTGTATCATACTTCCTGAACAGCATACACACATATCATATATATATTTAATATATATCCTACGTTTGCTGCAAGAGCAAGAGGGCCGTCTTTGTCTAGCCTAAGCCTAATCCTGACAGTGCAACAATTAAAGATGTTAAACTATGACTTCAAATTTTAACATCTTCGGTAACAACACATGTCGACGGTGATGCAATCAATAGTATATCTTGTAAGACACTAAAACATTGTCTATTTACTACATTTTGTATTGCTATTAATCTGGTTCAAAGTTTAACATCTTCGGTAACAACACATGTCGACGGTGATGCAATCAATAGTATATCTTGTAAGACACTAAAACATTGTCTATTTACTACATTTTGTATTGCTATTAATCTGGTCCAATGCCTGCAAAGATCATTTGCATTGCTTGCTGGGCCTAGGACTATGTTAAGTTTGGATCAACAGATGCGAAGTGATGCTTGTGTTGAAGACAACACAAGTGGTTTGATCTTTTATTATTTCTTTACAGTGGTCCTTGTTCCAAAGAAAAAGATCAACTTAAACAAAGATCAATACAAGCGAATTCATCTTAAGTGTAGTCGACTGTAGATGTGAAAAAGGGTTATGATCAACATTATATATACAAAAAGTGGATTGATCAGAATGTCCTAAGTCACCAACAAAAAAACCCAACAAAAAACAAAAAAATAAAAAAACCCAACAAAAAATTTCCACAATACACTGCGTCTTGACCACTTTCAATTCCCATACCAATACCAAAATCCTCCATATTTGGAAAAGGCTATGTCTTTCAGTCTTGACTTCAATTACAATCTTTAGGCAAAATTACAATCTTTATAAGTGTAATCATAAGTCTATTATTAGGTACAAAAAAATTAATGATTGTTCCAAATGATGCCTTTGGTATAATAATATACTTCTCTGTTCTCCCAGGTGCTATTCATGATTATGCTCCCAATCTGCAAAAGCCATTTATTAGAAGCATTGAAAATATTTCGCGCGGGATTAAAGGTATGAAAATGAAAGGTATGTGTCATTGTTTCTATAGGTAGTACAATATTTGTCTCTGTCTGTACATGGACTATTACTCTAAATTATCTTGTTTATGAGCAAGTTATGGAAACCAGTACATCATCCTTACAGGTGCAGGTTTTTAATGCAGTTTTCTCATCATTGTAAATTGAGAGAATGGTCATAAATTAGTCATTTGCCTGAGATATAACAACCCATTTTGGTGTTGTGTTCACGCTAATATGTGCCAAACTTCACTTACAGGTCTTTGTGTCTCTCTGATCCATGAGAGCGAGGTTTTTTACCCCTTTCCGAGAAAGAAATAAAAAGAAATAATCCCAAAACATTAAACAAATTAAAAAAAACTCCAATTGGAACAAGTTAAAACTAAAAAACAACAAAAAAAACCCCAAAACAACAACAAACAACCCCCAAGACAAAAATGCCCATGCAGCTCACATGAGAGTGTTTGCCTGTATGGTATATCTTAAGATGAGGATGACAAAAAGAAAAAAGAAAAAGGATGAAATAACCTTTATTTGTCCAAGTAGAAGTTGATTGTAATGTGGCAGACTTAACGTCATCTTACTGTTGGAGGTACACCCATTATTTTTTAAATTGGTCCATTCAACAAAAAAATCTTTAAGCTCTGTAAGGGAACAATCAAATTTACTCAATCTAGAAGGAAAAGATAGTCTGACAGGCCGTTTGCCCATAAAATGGTCAAATAAATCATTCAGTGTATGCTGTCGGTGGTATCGCGTTACACAGAATAGTACAAATTAATTCTTTAATGACAATGATTTTAAAGTAGATTGATCTAAAACATACTTCAGAGACAGGACAAGTATCAAGTTTAAAGTAAATTGATCTAAAACATACTTCAGAGACAGGACAAGTAGGCCTACCAAGTCAATGATTACAACACTATTTGTTAGGTTCAAGTAGTTTATTTACATGAAAATATATGATGTGATAATCGGAACAATATTGGAACATAAAAAGTTTTCATACGAGGCAAAGTGCAACAAATAGATGTAAAAAAAGGATCTTAACATGAAAACACGATTTAAATTAAAATGGACATGACCTAGTATCAAAACTGCACAGTTGTTAAATAAAAAAAATAAAGTTATTGGGTGTCAGTGGTATCAAATGTTCATAAGACCAAAATGACATCGTCTAACGATACACCCGACACCATTGTAGACATCTCTTTCAAAAGCCACTTATCTTATAATGAAAAAAGAAAACCCACAAAACATAGATCTAAAAACGAAGAGGAAAAAACCACTGCAACTTAATTATATTGGACTTTGAAGAATTTCAAATAGTGAATCATGAAAAAAACAGAAAATGTTGAAGACACGAATGATACTATCTACTATCGTTACTCTACAAAGACTAGTGTCTAGATCTAGTGTGCGATAAAACTTATATGATACCACTGACACCACATTTTCTTTTAAAACCATAACAAATGCATTGGATATCCTGCCTTTGAGAATAATTCTGAGGAAACAGGTTAACAAAAATAACATCATTCTAAATCATTTTTCATCTAATGGGAACCACAGTATAGTACTAGCATGTGGTGTCATAAGTGTTATGTTCAACTGTGTTTTATAGTGTAATGCGAATTTAATGATACTACCAACACCAGATCTACACTGTAACTAGCATTACTTTACATAAACACCTGATTAAAAAAAATACCCAAACATCTTTTTCTCAGTACAATACCAGATCATGTACTCTAGATTAGATCCAGATTTAAGTCTGCCACTAAATTTTTGCTGTGTCGGATGAATCAGTATCATTACTTTGTGTTACAAATCTTTCAACGTCGCACACACCGTTACTGCCGACACCTGTCCAGATCTAGGGAAGTTAGATCTAGATCTAGCATTTTATGAACACTATCCAACAATGCAATTTGTTGTATCTAAATCCAAAGAATCTATTAAAATAAGGCTACTTTTTATTTTATCTATAATTCAAGAAGATTCACGTCTGTGCGGTGTCAGTCGCATTGTTAAGCCAATTAGACCTTCGTCTCCCGATCAGTCAGGATCACTCGTTTTAAAAGCCTACGATAGAATTCCAACAATGAATCTTAATATAAGGAAGTTATTCCACTGAACATTCACAAAACACTTTCAAAAACGTGTGGATTGACATGCAAACAATTTATTCTTGACAGGAATTTACAAAGGTGTCAGTCGTATCAAGACTACTTACTACGTATTGCATCACAACCAAGGCGTACAACAAAGAAGAACTGTATGTCATGCACCACTCGGTGTCTCCACCAAAAGCAAATGAACTTGGGAATTTGTAAACGGATTGGCGGTAAATGCTGGTCATAAAAATGAAATAAAGGAAATTAAACCAAGTGTATCGGTCGCGCGAAATGTACGACGCTGCCTAGGTGTTGAAAGAAACCGTTCAAACGAGTCCGCATCTCACCATGGGCACTTGCTACGTTGAACACGAGAAGAGTCTATTACTATTTCATCTTTCGACAAATAGACTCTACTGAAATAAGCGTGATAAGTATGACATACGATATGCCTGACACAGCGTTTTGAATTACGTCATAATTGCGTAATACGGACACCAGGAGGAGAGTAGAAGCGAGGAAAAGAAATTTCATCTTTTATTGAATATGAATAATGAAGTAAAACTTACATCTCTTCTCCCACATAATGGTGAATCAAAGACAAAAGAGACAAGTCCCAAACTTTGCATATTTCACAATGACACCAATACAAATACAATCAACTTTTTCACATTTAGTCTTTAATTCTGATCAAAATCCTTTCTTATGGTGTATTTTCAAGACCTTTAGGTCAAAAAATGGTCCTCAAAAACTTTTATGAGGATCTAGATATTATCTGAATTTGCATATTTTGCGGGGCATCACAAGGTCACCTTAAAACATAGCTCCGCAACTCTGCAACTTATTTTAATCTGATTTGCATGTGAAGGGAAATGTTGTAGTCAGGCTGAAGTACCTTTAGAAGTTTTACAAGCAATCCAATAGACTTCTAAGTTTGTGAGTAAAACATTGCCATCAACATGTGTAAAAAAAAAAAAAAAAAAAATATTATATTTTGCATGTCAAACAACCTAGTGACATCCAAATGTCTTAAGTCATTCAGAATGGTTTAAGTCACCATACTATTACATATTATTTATTATAGATCTTCCTAAGTTTTTGTTGACTGGGGGAAAATAGGGGGGAGGGGAATGCCATCTCAATTATTTCATGATTTTTGTCTTCTCTTGAACTTCCGGGGTTCTGCTTAGGAGGCATTGGAACTGAAATTGATCGGCATGTTGATGTCAACATGACCTCAGATGAACCGGATGGCATTGAAGATTCCAAGTCATCCCCAACACAAGGGGACATATATACAATCATTACCGAATCAACAGGTGATCATCTGGCAATCCTTTTTATGATGGTTTGACATATGTTTTTACATTGTTTGCTTCTGTATGTGAGTAGACCTGTTTCTTTCTTCATTCTTAATCTTACAATGCTCTTTTCAAATGGTTTAAGAGTTATTGCAGAGATGTTTAGCTCTTGTTTTATATTACTGAAAGGTAGAAGCAAGGTTTTATATTGATGTAAAATAAACATATGATTGTAGATCATCCAGAGCTTTAATCCTTTTAATTTGACAAAGAATTAATTGCAATATGAATAGAACTACATTATTACTAAAGAGCAAATAAAAGGTTTCAAGACAACATACTGGTACCTCAAATTGACGATCCCTGTGAATTTAAAATCATAAAAGTCAAACGAAGTTTAAGTATTTTTTTAATCATTATAAATAAAATCCATATTTCAAATTGAAAGTCAAATTTCAGCATTATGGTATTCTTGTTGCGATAAAAATTCCTGTGTACTTGACTGATATCATAATTTAAAATGAGTATAGAGTGGTCATTGCATGAAAGCTAACTGCTAGACGATAAACGGGTAGCTAATGTCTGTTGGTTGGTCCAAAGGTCTGTGAGGAATTGTTGGCTCAGCAAACAAAAGGTTTGGAATTGAGGCATGGTGTTAAGACATAACAATATTTTTCTGACATGTCAGATGGTAGCTCAGACAATGTGACCATTCCTTGAGGTGTTGCCCAGACGACTTACTAAATCAGAGGCACAATTAATAAACACATTTCGTCAATCAAGTGTGGCTCTTATGGTGTGTTGAATTAATCATTCTTGTTACTTATCATTCAATGATGTATGTGATGCTCAACATTCATTAACGTAACATCTATACAGTGTTTTAGATCAAAGTCTTAGCAAAACAAGTGTTGCTGATCAAGTTTGATTCAAGAGGTGCAACAGGGTCCATTTAGTTCATTACATTCTACATGTCATCAAAATCTATTTAGGGCTTGTAGTGAAGGTGTCATTATGCTTAAGTTAGGCCTTAGTCCGTCCTTTGTTGATTACAAATTGGACCAATAAAATTATGATTTTCTATTAGGAGCTGTCTCTGCTGCTTCACACCATAACTATTCTTTTTTCCTTTGAAATCTCTGCATTTTATCTCTCTCTCTTTTTTGGTCTTGGTCTTCCTTTCTTTTTCTCTTCCCTGTGGATCTCTAATTGACCGCAGTATGATGTAATCATCTTCATCCATATCATCAGACTCAGTCTTCAAAATACTTATTATCATCATGCGTAATCTGTCGTCATAAACCTTAACTCTTCATCTTCATCATCATCATCATCTTCATCATCATTGTCATCATCATTATTATCATCATCATCATCATCATCATCATCCCTATCAATTATCACACTTCATCATTCTCATTACCATTTAACCTCATATTATGATTCGTTGTTAATTCATCAAAGATAATAAAAATTATTGTAATCATTGTTGTTATTATTGTTATTATTATTATTATTATTATTATTTTTATTATTATTATTAGTATTATTATTATTATTATAATTATTAACATTATTACTTTGATATATATTGTCATTTTGATCATCATTGCTTTTAACTTTTATTTACCTTGCAGAGAGACTTCGGCACGAAGGTGAAAATTTAGGCAGCTGGTTTATTCAAGCTTTTGTGTTTATTTCTGTGCATTACTCATTCCAGTGTGACTTAGCAACTCTCATTGAAAAGGTGACATAGTTGTGTGGGAACGAAGTGTTGGGTTTTTTTGGGGGGTTGTTTTTTTGTTTGTTTGTTTTTTTTTTCTCTTTGTTTCTTTTGAAGAAAGAATGTTTTTCATTGAACATCGTTACTGTTAATAGTTACCATATCTATGCTACTCAAAACAATTTAGTTACCACTTTGCATAATATAAAGTTAAATGTATAATATAAAGTTAAATAAAGTAAAGAGCAGTTTTTGAAAATCAGAAAAGACTTTGCTTCAAAGAATACATTTTCAATAAATATTACATTCACTATTAGCAAGCAAGCAGTCATTGCAATGCTGTTTCATTGACTGAATCAAATCAGAGTTCTTAGTGTCAATTGTGGAATTGCTTGCTACCTAAGGTTCAGAATACAAAAGAGTTCATCAGCGTGGTTAGGAGGAGGCTGGTGCAGCCTGGTTCACCATCCAAGAATACCCCAAGTGTTCTAGAGGATTCATGTCAGGTGACTTAGCTGGTCAGTCCAGCCGGGTGATTTGCTGATACTGAAGAGAGTCATTCACGACTAGAGCATTTTAAGGTCGGGTATTGTCATCCTGGAGAAAACTGTCCTATCCGATGACACTCTTCGGAGGTAGGGCAGTGGGCAGAAGAATCTCGTCTCTGGTGAATGCCTATGAAATTGCCATGAATTCGGCATAGAGGTGTCCTGTGGTCGAGTCCAATGTCACGCCTGACCATCACAGAGCCTCTTCAATGTTGGTCATGCCCATGCATACACACATATCATGGAAGCGTTCTCCAGGATGTCTCTACATATGAAACCCTTAAAAAGACTTGATTGTAATCCTGAATCCAGAGCTCCTTTGTGGTTGGTATTAATTGCTTATTGTTTTCTTTTATTCCAGGTAAATGAACTTTTCCGATCCCAAACACATGGAAAAAGACAAATTTGTACAACAACAGCTACATTAAACAGGAAATTGTTTTTCTTCCCTGGCATGCCGCTTGATGGATAAGCTTAATGTTTTAGAGCTGTGACAGGGACATTGTACAGAAGCTATTAATCTCCATAACTAAAGCCAACTTACCATTAGCCATCACAGTTCTTGTCAGTTTATAGAGGTGAAGTCACCTTAGACCACAAGAATCGTCAGCCCAGATTTCATTTACAATTTTATGCAAATGTACTGACTTTCCTCATACCATATATTATCATGCTTGATACATGGGACGATTTAACTTGCATCTGTTTTAAGGGTGTGGTTTGGTTTTGTTTTCATCATGTTTAGTTTCTTGTTTTATATGTTTCAGTTTTCAAAGCTGATACAGTGGAGTCCGCTTAAAATGAACTCTTTAGGACCAGAACAAAGTGTTCTCTTTATCCGAGGTTCACTTTAACCATTTTGGCAAAAATCAATGGGAGAACCCACGTTATTCTGTTAAAATTGAAGTCTTGTATTCCCATAATATTGTACTGTAATTCCATATAAGTATTATTAGGGGGCCTTCATTGTTCATTGAGGTTTGTACTCAGCACCAATCAAACCTACATGTGTTTAGTAACCTAGTGCACCGGAAGTGATGCTTGCAGATAGATCTATTAAAATCACACTGAGGTGATTTTACATTATCCATACACTTTTCTTCACCCCTGCTCAAACACAGCTCACGATGACCCACAATATCTTTAGGGTGCTTAGAGAAATAGTATAATAATTCTGTTATTTCTATGTGTAGGTTCGTGCGACTGCAAGATTAACGCTATCCATCCGTGTAACCTGAATTCACGAACCCTCACGGCACGTAGAAGTTCGTATTTAGCATTATTATTTAATATTATTAGCAAGCACGTGTATCCTCTCATCTACGCCCTACCCTTATATTACTGCATGAGAGGAAAAAACACTCACTAAACAACTCCACCCCCTTTCTTAAAAAAGCAAAACAAAACAAAACATGCCGATTCTAAGAAACGGGTCATTGACCTTTGATTGACCCCTTCGTTTGATACCTAGGCTATGAAAGTTCATGCAACCGACGTTTAAGTGACCTCATGACCTGCATGACACTGCATTCCAATGCTTAGCCTGTTCGCGTTGCTCATTGCAGAACTTTTTACCTTTTCCGTACATAGGGAGAATTTTTTTCCGTTCACCGCCCTTTGGTGTCAGATACTACTCGCACTGTATATTATATATGTTGTGGGAGGGTTATTGTGTTACTGATGTGCACAAGTAAGCGGGACAGTGTAGGGTGGAGGCCTAGAACTAGAAACAGTAGCTATGCATAGGGATGGGTCTACGGTGGAGGTGGAATCAGGGGACAACGAAGCGGGCGAGCTTAGATTAGAGCTTTTCCTTTCTGGTCGCTGTCATCGTCATTGTCTGCCGGTGCCCGAGGCAGGGAATTTTATTTTCACAGCATGGCGACAGTGACATGGTCGGTCCATTCTCCACTTTCACTCATTTTGGGCGTTCACTTTATCCGATTTCCCCATGAAATCTGTTAATTTTATCCAGTGTTTTTTTACTTAAACAAATAGCGTTTCAATCGGGACCACAGAGTATCGTTCACTTTAACCGATTGTTCACTTTAAGCATGTTCACTTTAGGCGGACTCCACTGTATATGATGAAGATGAAAACAATGTTTGATTCTTTTTTTTCCAACAATATCCATCACGTCTTTAGAGTTTGTTGATCGCAAAGGAGATGTTTTACTATTAAAAACTTTAGAGACAGGAATTTCCCAGCCTGTCTCCACTCATCAAAGCCAGTTTATCTATCTTCACCAGGCGAAGAGTAGAACAGAACTTCAGTAGAATGAACATGATTATGAACCACTTAAGAAATAGGATGCATGTAAGAACATGTGAAGCAATCCAAAAGGTGAAGTATGTTCTGCTGGCTGAAGAGAAATCTTCTGAATAACTATTTGCCGGACAGTATATAATTTATAATCCAGCTGATACAGCCATTGTATGCCACCCTCATACAGCATTTAAATTTAGTAGATGGCAAAACAAAGACAAAAAGCAAACTAAACAGAAAAAACCCAGGTGCAAGCCTATATGATGTAGCAGACTTCCAAAGAAAGGAAATTCTCTCCTCAGTCTAGAAAGGGGGAGGGGTGCAAACTGGCCAGCATCTCTTTCAAGAGGAGAAAGTAATCACGTAGCAGTAAGGCCTTCACCCCATCCATTTTGCACATCGACTTACAGTCATTTGTGAGTTCAATTTAAAAAAAATATGTATAGTTATTTTAATTTTTCATTAATTGTAAATATTTTGATATATATATTAATTTCTTATCCTTTTCGTATGAAATGCCGCACGTGGAATTTTTTGGTCAGAGCCTCCTGGCAACCCTGAATAATTTTACATGTGTTATCTCAGTGTATGGCGTGGGAGATGAGGATCTAGTTGATCGAAATCAAAGTCCATTGGTGGAATGAATGGTGGTGCAAACAAAGCAACTCGACACGAGCTTAGTCCACTGCCGTCGGCCAAAAAGAAAGAGTCAGGTGTACGGAAAGGGAGGGTAGAAGGGGTTGCTGGCAGCAAACAAGTGCATGATCAGTGGAGACTGTGGCTACCTATACTGATGTTTCCTAGGGTGGGGGGCATCATCACACGCGATGGGAACACAGTGCCTTGCCATAGGTGGCCGTGCCTGCGTAGTGCAAGTCTTGACACGGCACGGTGTGTGATCAATTGCTTCCTATGAATCTATTCTAGTACTTTCTGGGAGGCAGTGGTATAATGTGCTTGTGCACCCTTTCACCACCTTCTCTCCCTTTATGTGCAGAGGTGGCTTTTTAATTTTTGAAACATGTGCGTCACAAGGCTCGCAGCGGCCCAAAGCTCTGTTGTTGCAAGAAAAGTTAGGAAAACTCTGAAAAAAGATTGCGTGAAGCTCTGGTTTTGATTCAAGTAAACAAGATCTAGCAAAATTTGAGTTTTTATTGTAGAACATTGCACTAGTTGAATAAAGAAAAAAAAAATCAGTCAAGGGCCAAATTCGTGTAAAATGGATTCATGTGAAAGGAATTCCACTGTAAAAAATTGTAATTCAAAGTAAAATTTTATTTTTCTGAACTCAAAGAAAGAAAGAAAGAAAGAAAACACTTTTGACCTCTCATGTTACCAGGTTTGGGTCATGAGTGCCATTTTTTACATTTATTAATATGTTTCATTTTATATGTTCTTAGCCTAAATTTATAGAATTTAATCACAAATTTCCAGATGGACCACACAGTCATTGTTGCCATGAAAATGGTAATTAGAAAAAAAAATTCCTGTAGTACGAAGAAAACATTTTTGACATAAGTTGGCCAATATTTCAGAACAAGGTGGCACATGTAAAAATGGTGCAGAGGTACAAGAAACCCAAAAAACAATTTAAAATTGTACAGACCTATCCGTCAACTTTCTACAAGTGTTGATTTAACCCTTAACTCATACTCATACATCTCATAGTAGTTAAGGCATTGCACTGTAACCCGTGAGATCACGGTTTCGAGCCCCGCTTCGGCATCTGGTTTTTTCCTTGGGCAAGAAAATTCACCCCTATTGCCCTCCCTGGCGGCGCTGCACTGTGGCTGACGCTTGAGTCTATCCCGGTCTTCCTTCGGGATAGACCCTAAAACACATTCTCCCCCTGGAGCTAATAAAGGGTTTTAAAAAAAAAAAAGTAGTTTGATTTCCACAATCATCCAGAATTTATCCGTAGTAAAGGACATCCAATTGAACAAATTATCAACGTTAACCAATTTCAAACCAGTAATCCTTGAGCTACAACAATCGAAATGTGTACAGTTCATGGTTTATAATCATCACCAAAGAAGTCTTTCTACGTGATAAACTTTTTCAAAAAAGTTTTTGTTAATAATATTTATCAAACAGTTTAATTCTTCTTTTCATTGACCATTAACATTATATGACTTGCGGTATCATATCCATTTGGCAAATTGTTGTACAACATTATACTTACTTTACTTTTCACCCTGTCACAGTTTTCCAGGATGATGATTAATTTGAAAATGTACACATAATAAATATAAATTATATGATGAAGTATTTCTTGTTTTTAAATTCAATACATGTATTTACATGTCTCTCTGCCTCCATAGGAATTCTTCCTGTTTGTTAAGGATTGATTTTATGTTTGCTTTCCCTTTTTATTTGTGAAAAGAAAGAGGCAGCATTAAGGATCGTAGTGTATTACACAGGTCTCTGATTTAGTGCACATTTTTTAAAATGTATCCTTTCTCTGCTCCAGAGATTATTTAATATCCTTTACCTATTAAAGTATTACAGTAAAACAGCAGCATGTTTTGACATCGACAAGCTGAAAGACCCAGATACAAGTAAGCAATTTGAAACTGAAATGAACAACAGGTTCAGCCCTCTTCTTGAAGATTGGACAACAAATGAAAAAATACCAAATGAAATATGGGAAGAAATGAAAAAAGCCTTCACAGAAGTGGCAGAGAAGACAATAGGGAGAAAGTCTAGAAAGAAAGTAAAATCATACATCAGTAACGAAGTGCTAGAACTGGCGAAGCCAGATTTAATTCTAAAGGCAGGAAAACAACAATAATACAATGCTACGCACCAACAAATGCCGCTGAAGGGGAAGCAAAGGAAGATTTCTACCTAAGTCTACAAACAGTATTAGACCAGGCTCCCAGGCGAGATCTCAAGATCCTCATGGGTGACGTTAATGCTAAAGTAGGAGAAGACAACACTGGGAAGGAACACATCATGGGAAAACATGGTCTAGGCAACATAAATGAAAATGGAGAACTATTTTTAGATTTTTGTGCTTTCAATGACCTTGTCATTGGAGGAACCTTATACCCCCACAAGAAAATACATAAAGCGACATGGGTCTCTCCTGATGGTAAGACGGAAAACCAAATAGACCACATCACCATTGCAAAGAAATGGAGGAGAAGCCTTCTAGATGTAAGAGTAAAACGAGGGGCAGATGCAGCCTCGGACCACTATCTAGTCTTAGGAACCTTCAGAGTAAGACTCAAGGCCTTCAAAGACACTGCAAACAGGCCACATGTAAAGTTTAATGTTCAGAATCTTAAAACACAAGAGAAGGCGGACGAATATAAATGCGACATAAAAAACAGATTTCAAGCTCTCTCAGGTTTGATCGAAGAATCCATTGACGACCACTGGAGAAAATTGAGTGAAGTGTGGACAGCAACATGTTCTGCTGTTCTTGGCAAGAAAGAATACAGGCGAAAAGAATGGCTGTCAACAAAAACATGGACTCTGATTACTGAAAGAAAACATTTGAAACAGAAAATAAATCAAACCAAGGACCAACAAGAAAAGAGAAATCTACAAAATCAATACTGGACTCAACATAAAGAAGTAAAAAGGAGTGCACGGCAAGACAAGAGACAACTAATACATGACTTGACAGAGGAGGCAGAAGAGGCAGCTCAACAACGGAACATGAAAAGACTCTATGAGATTACCAGAACTCTCTCTAAGAAGAACGCAAGCCCATCCCAGCCTGTGAAAGACAAAAATGGACACACTATCAGTAATGAAGCAGACCAAAGAAGAAGATGGGCGGAACATTTCAGTGAAATTCTTAACAGAGCACCACCAGCAGAAACAACAAACATACCCAAAGCCAGAGAAGAACTAAAAATTAACCTAAACCCTCCCACTAAAGCTGAGATTATTAAAGCAATTAAGCAAATCAAGAGCGGAAAAGCAGCAGGGCCAGATGGTATACCCCCAGAGGCTCTCAAAACGGACCCTGCCACAACTGTAGACATGTTATACCCGCTCTTCCAAAAGATATGGACCGAGGAAACCCTACCTGGAGACTGGAAGAAAGGCAACTTAGTCAAGCTCCCAAAGAAAGGGAACCTGTCCATGTGCAGTAATTGGAGAGGGATAATGCTACTCTCCATACCCAGTAAGGTCTTTTGCAGAATCATCCTGGAAAGACTAAAGAAAGCAGTAGACGAACAACTACGCAAAGAACAGGCCGGATTTCGTCAGGACAAGTCATGCACCGACCACATAGCTACACTCCGAATAATTATCGAACAGTCCATTGAATGGCAGACTCCGCTCTACATCACATTTGTGGACTTTGAGAAGGCGTTTGATAGCATAGATAGAGGAGTGATATGGAGACTGATGGAACATCATGGTATACCACAGAAAATGATCAAACTAATACAACAACTCTATGAAAACTCATCCTGCCAGGTTATCCACAACGGGAAGCTATCTGATCCCTTCGAAGTAAAGACTGGCGTTAGGCAGGGATGTCTCCTCTCACCATTGATCTTCCTCATGGTAATCGACTGGGTGATGAAACAAACAACAGAAAACAGAGGTACGGGTTTACAATGGACGTTTAATAGACAACTAGAGGACCTTGATTTTGCTGATGACATCAGTCTTCTGTCACAGCGACAACAAGATGCACAAGCCAAGCTCCAAAGACTGTCTCATGAAGCTGGA